>OMLM01003812.1:96807-110544 GCA_900302695.1 Helostoma temminkii | reverse complement strand
TAAACAATATGCAGGCTCCCAGGCTGACCAGAGAGATCTGGATACAAGTATGCATTACATCCTATGTTCGTCCATTCTCTGGAGCAATTTAACAGCAGAGCAGTTATGCATTAAATTATAATACAAAGTCTCCTGGGCTCTTATGTTATCACCTATGTGTTATCACAATAATCACAATGCATGTGCAATGAGTAATGATGGTCACAGTCTTTTCGCACTATTGTACACAAAAGAGCTTTCGTCTCTAAACAGGAAGCTGCTTCATGGTGACACTGCAGGAATATATAAAAAATTGTATCAGGTAATGCAAAGTAAACACATCTGCAATAAAGTTACATAGTTACATAATTCTGTAAACACGTGGAAAAAATGTCATCCGAAGTTGGAATAATTCACTGTACTATGTATTTGTCTTGTTTGAATAGTAAATTTATTTCCTTAATTTAATATTGTTTTAATGTTTTTATCAACGGTCAGTTGCAGAGTTGAGATTCTCAAATCTCTTTGTCAAAAAAATAAAAAAAATAAAAAAATAAATGGGAAATAGTGTTTCACCTAAACCATTTGTGTCCTGAAAAGCCCCTACCACAGAGGTGCTTCCTGCTGTCCAAACCCATTAACAGTTTGTATTACACAGGTGGACTGTGCAGAGAAAATGTTCTTATGCTGCATGATTTTCATAATGTCTGTGCCACTGCACTTCCTAAAAATGGCATCTTCCTCTTCCCTGATATGACAGAATAGATCCAGTCTCCACTGGAGAGGCTGTTCCATTATTAAAGTATCACTCACTTAAATTACAGCTGCGATGACATCCGGTCATTAATCACTAGCAACATAGGCCTGGCATCTTGAAAGTCTATTAAGAGTTAACAAAGAGCAGTTAAGACAGCTACAGCAATCCTGCAGCCTATTCAGCTAGGTGAGGAACACAAGTGAATAACAATTCAGCATCTTAAGAGTCAAACACATATTTCTCTTATTTAATTGGAGACATATTGGTTCAAAATAACAGACTGACTGGGACAGATATCTTGCCGCAGAGGGTTTTCTGACACAAGGTTTGTTCTCAGCCACATAATAGCATCAAACCATTTTATAGCAGGACAATACAGTCCTGCTGCACTGTAAAAAAAACTGCATAACATATTTCACCTTGGCCCAAATCCTATTTAATCGCTGTCATTTCAACTCTGAGCTCTTGTTTTCCTTGAAATAACAATTATTCATGGTTTGGTCTGCAGAGGGAAATGACTGACACTTGCTCTCTTTGAGCAATAACACGTTGAATTAAACTGAGCTATGAGCTGTCACATTAACGTGTGGCATGGGGAAGTATCTACAGGCGCTGAAATGAAGACATTCAGACAGGAACGTATCTGAAATACTAAACTGCACATTTTAAGATGAGAATTACTATTACTATTCTTTTTTTATTTTTTGCTTGTTTACTGCTTTATGATTTCACAGCTGGTGGGCTTCTGATTTCAGTTGACAAAATACATCACGTAAAATCAATTCAGTAACGGCTGTTTTCAGTGATGTAGCACACACTGTATGACAGCCAATGAAAATATTTTATTTTAACATAATTCACATGAAATGCTGTTCATGATAATAATATTGTGACATTATGAATAATAGTCTTAATCAGTTATAGGCAGACAATTTCCTGCCCCCACACACAGAAAGTCATACCTTCCCTCAGTTTCTCACCTCATCTTAAATCACATAAATGAGATTTCTTGAATTTTCATCAACATTGCAGCTCTTAGATGTTCCTTCTGGGTTTACAGAATAGCCTGTAGCAATGTGACAGTCAAGGATATTTATAAATGGAGACTAGCTGGTCAGCACATCTTTAACAGTTTCACTCTTTACTCAGATGGTGAGAATGTATAAAAAAAGAATAGGAGGAAAGCACAGATAGGATTATATCCCAGCTCAACAGGGCTACACTGGACCTGCCAAAGGGAGAACATTAACAAGTTGACAATCTCTAAATGTGGGCTTGCTGACTGCTTAATATTTCCAGAATCACAATGTCTTCTAAAGGAATTCTGCTGGTGCCATTTCTTCAACTTAGGCCTAATTTCTAATGTATTTATTGCTTGACCTACAGCTAATTCTATCACCAAGCCAAAATACATTATATCACTAATTATTTACCTAAAAATGCAGGGTGTCTGTGCAAGCATCGTATTAAGACTCACAGGTAATTGTTTGGTGACATCTGGCAGTAGTAGTAATTCTAGATGTAAAGGAGAAAGTCAGGTGACATATTATAAAGATCAGCATAGACAGTAGGTCGGGATTGATGAGGGTTCTGACAACATACAGGATGCTGATTTAAGTTTATTACTGACAATAGACGTCCAGTGTGAAAAATGAAATCCAATGTGCAGTGGTATGCACTGCAGATTTATTACCGCATTCACGAAGAAGGCTGGACATGCTAATGAGTCATATGTGGGAGATGAACAAGTTCAACCCAGGAAGTAGTGATTCCACGCACCTGTGTTGAATAAACCTAAAACCTACATGCAAAGACCCATCAGATGCTGAGAGGTAGTTAAGACAATGCACATCTCAAACACTTTGGCTACTAGGGACAAAACGCTAAGCATCCAAGCGTGGGTCTATAGAGTTTGTATGTTGTATGACTTGGGATGTAGGATGTGTGTGAAGATATTGTAAAGTATGTAAGACTAAGGTTGTGTTCAGATATATTGATAATGTTGTATGTTTTTCAGTACTGTTAAAAATTATGTAGGAAATCTCCAAAGTAAGTGCAATTCATCCTGCAGAGGATGAATTTAATGACAATTCATCTAGTAGTTGTTGAGATATTTAATTCAAAATTACAAATTTTAGACTATTAGAAAAGTCAGGGGATCTCTAAGAGTATATACATTGTCTGGAAAATATATGGTATGGAAAATATTTCAATCTGCACCAGACTGACTAATAAAATGACCAATCGATAACTAATAATCAAGTGGTGAAAGTTGTAGAAGTAATCTCAGTGGCAAATGTCTCCAAGTTGTTGTGTAGTTAATGTTAACCACTACATGTCCCCGAGCTGCTGAAATGCAGACAGCTCATTAATAATGCAGAGTTACGCCGGACCATCCCTTGTTGTATAATGTGTCGTTTCCAGTGTTAAATGAGAACCATCTAACTTCCTGTCCTTTGTGATCGTACTGTTCCAGCGCTCCCTGCCTCCCCGAGCCAATTAATGTGGACCTGGAGAATATTCGTAGCTGCAGCCTCTCACACAATTTCAACACTTCTCAGAGAATCTACCAGAAGTGCTTCTGACTCCTGTGAAATCAATAGAGTTAAGATGCCCTTTTAAGTCTTGATGGTGTATAGCAGCGTGTTTTTGTTTGATCTTTATGATTCTGTGGAGAATGTAAAAAGTGGCATGAAAAGAGCAAGGAAATTGTGACTGTTTCATTGGGTCTTGTATCGTTATGTGAAAACCCTCACCCAAAATAAATGAGTCCACGTGTGTGCTCTGTTCAGGAAGCACAGTAATGAGCGTTGCACCATTTTTTCTTCGGAGCCTAAATGATCTGTCACATGCTTAATGTAACAGAGCATAACGACCAGCCAGTACGCTGAAACCGAAAAGAGTTAATTTGGTGCCACATATGTGTTCCTGTAATTTCAACAGATATTCTTATACATTTTAAAAATTAATGAAGTTAGAATATAAACGTGTTTGACATGTACTATGAAAAACGTGATTTAACATATTAGCAGATACATTCATTAAGAATGAGCTCTTAAATTGCATTGTGTGACCATGTTAGCTGTTAGCAGTCATAGATTCACCATGCACTCTGAGAGTACTGATTTCAAATTGTGGTTTAAGACTATGAGAAGAGAGTCATTAGCTTACTTTTAGAAATATGTCATGAAACTAAAGTGAAAGATTTGACTTGCTGTTGGTGCCACAAAGATTCATTCTCTGGGGATGATGAATATCTTTATAAAATGTAATTGATATTCAAGCAGTAGCTGTCAACACATTTCATTTTAGAAATTACAAATAGCCAAAACATGAACATTTACAGCTTGTCAAATATCAAGTATTGCTTTCCGTTTTATGTGACTTTGAATAAATCTTCCACAAGAAATTATTTTCATTGTTGATTAATCTGTAAATTATTTTCAGGTTTCTTTTGTGTTTTAGTCTTTGTAGTTGCAGTTTGTGCAGTGAGCATTAAGACTTTTGTCTGTTTATTGTTTCGACATTAACTTGAGAGCTTACTAGAGTCAAATCAAAATAAAGACACTGATTTTTATAATAAACATAATCATTAGTTAAAATCCATTCACATACACATGTAAAAATAAATGAAATGGGCTACTGAAGACATCTCCCAGTAGCTCAATGCAACAAAGCACAGTGGAATATACAAATACAGTATATTATGCTACTTGCTATAGAGACAAATGTGACAGTTAATCAAAATGAAAAGATATTTTATGTGACATCCTGCCAACAATCCAAACACTGAGACAGATAATCATTAAGGGCCAGTCTAACACAATAAACATCCCTCAGTCACTCATTAAGTTAAATAACTGTTTCTACAACCTATATTAATCCACTCTGTGTCCACAGTGTTGATAACGTATTTATCTTGAACATATGAGCTGCCAGCTTGTGTTCATTGTTTCAGTGGTATAATATCATTGAGGTGCATCAGTTTCCCTGTTTGACAGAAAAAAATTCAACTTGTCTAAAGCCCAAAACTTCTGGACTCATTATTTGCATACAAATGGAGTAAATGTTTGCCATTCCATCATTAAGCTGAATTAGGATGGTGGAGTTATGTAATCGCAGGTTCTGGTGCAGGGAGTGGTCTAATGGTTGGGGCAGGAGATGTGCTGATGTCTGATCTGTTCTGTGGGAGAAAAATGCACTGCGGCTTCTTTCTTTTGCTTTACTTAATCAGGTATGTTCAGCTGCAGTTGAAACGTTTCACCGATCGATACATATCTGTGCTCATGTGTGCTGTTTCCATAAACGAGGTAACTCTTTCACCAATGAAAAGAAAAAACTTCTGTGGCCATAATGCCTGTCTCCATGTGTCGAGGTATTTGCTGAGGCACTCTGTTGAGTGTGTATAGACCTGCACCTGTGTTTGTCATGGTGTTGTTTTGAAATCAAATTCAATTTGTGAAATACACACAACTATAAAGACTGTCTTATAAGTTTTTTATCTACTGATTAACAATCAAAGGCTCGTTTCTGTAAATAAAAATAAAATTACATCACAGTCTTAGTTTAGATACAAGCATAATATGTGGAAAATTAAGGTTATTATTATGCATTGAAATTAAAAAGAAAACTTAATAAACATGAAAATTATTATATTGTGTTTGCGTTTTAAATTCCATCCATGGGTTTCTCTTTTTGTGTCTCATTTTTCATGCATTTTTAAAATATTACAGCCTGTGGTTGATTAATTTGAAGTTGAAAAGACTGATTTGCTTTGCTGGAATATCAGAATATTAGTTTTTGATATAAACACATACACCTATTTTCTTGGTTTGTACCTGTGGTAGATTTTCTTGCATATGCTTGAGTACACTAACATACTGACACTTTTATATTGACATCACCTAGAATGCATTTTTATTATTCCTGTACATTTATATCTTTCCCAAATTAAGTGTCAGATAAGACTGACATAAATTTCAATAAATGTGACAGAATGAACATGTAAAACTTGACTGTGGCTGTTCAGCCCTACAGAATATTAACTTTAAGAAAAAAACTATGTGGTTTGAAGCAAGGCTTTAGAAACATGTAGAACCTGGGGCTGTGGTCAAAATCAGAGTTTCTGTGTGAGTCAGATTTGTATATATGTATAGAAATTAGAAACAATTAGAAAATAGAAATGTCACATTATCAAATCATTAATTATATACAAGGGTTTTTTATTTTATTTATTTATTTTGTTTTTTTTATTAAATTATCAAATGAAATAAAGCCTAAGAAGATGTCAGTAAATTATCAGCTGAAACATGATGGACAGGTAATCATATACATGATCATTTGGTGCAGCCTCTGTTGTTCAGTGCAGCCTGAGAACAGACTTCATCACTTGTTCCATGTTCTTGGAAGCATCACTTTCAGGTCTGTCCTTCCACATTGGTGGCATTTTTTTTATATCTGAGTGGATCTCAGCACAAGCAATTGGACATAATGTAACACAACATCAAGCCTTTCTGGAGAACAGTTTCAGACTTGAGACATTTTAGGTAGTGTTTACATATCTTTGCTGAGACAGATCTTGAACTATCTTTTTAAATATTTATAGAAAGTCATCTCATATGTAAATTCAGAAGTGGACATCTACAAAACAACATGGTGAAGTCACAGAGAAACACAGAGGTGAGGGTGCATATGGGCTTGTTGAATCTTTTGAGTTCCTTTGCTCTCACCAACCAACGCAAGAACATTTTGTGCCCATTTGTAAACTGTTTGAAGGCAGCTAACCTGGAGGCTGCCTGTGACATCTGTGCTGTTGGATTATTTGCGTGAACTGATCCTACATCAGCTTCATGGAGCTGTCTGTTCAGCACCATGAAGCTCTAGTGACAGCAGACAGTGGCACCTCAGAGTATAACATCATACAGACTCAGAAGAATAATACACAGCAGGCTCTTGTGAAACTTGTGATCTTAGTGGTGACAATTTAATATGTGTGCAGTGTGTAATAGTCCCACCAAAGATATGGTGCATTTGTTTTTATAACCACTCATTCCTTTGTCATAAATTGTAATAGGAACTGAGAACTGAAAAGTGCCACAAACTGTGACATTAACTGCATTCAGGCTTGTAAGAAGCGAACATTTAGAGAGAGGAGAATCTAATAACCAGAACCTACCATTTCAGAGCAGCCTGCCAGAACAGGGATGTGACAGTACAGTACTGTGACAGAAGTCGGATGCACAAAGACAACAGGGAAAATGCTTAAGCTTTCGTCACTGTTGGTTTAATTTTTTCTCACCTGTACCAGTCCAGCCCTCTGTCATAGTTCCTATCGAAAAAGTGCGGCTCTGTTCCGAGTGCGCGCACATCTGGATGTATCCGGATGAACTCCAGCACCGCCCTGGTGCCTCCTTTCTTGACACCAACTATTAGCGCATTAGGCAGCTTCTTATTCCCATATTTTTGCGAAACACTCATATTTTTCATCTTCACGTCAGTCCAGTGACTTCCAGATGAGGAGGCTTTGTTGTGGTCGTGGAGATTTCCCGATCCTCGCTGGGCAGCAGAATCATCCTGAGCGGACCTGACCTCCAGCGAAGCGCAATAGTCTGTTTTTCCAAGAAGTTTTTTCCCTCCTGAGTTTGTACTCGGTGGGCATCTTTTCTCCTCGTAACCTTGGTCTGTCATTATTGTGCTGCGACAAAAAATGATACTATAGCATAAATAGGTGCACGACAGTGACACAGTGAACATGAAGGCGAATCTGGCGCTGAATCTGTTCGTAGATGAGAGGAACCTATTTGCCATGTCTCCATGGGTTCAAAGTGCTGCATGATTTTCCATCGGAGTCTTCTTCTCTTGGTCTGCGATCGGAGTCTGGCAATAATATAGGTTCCAAAGTCAGTCAGAGTGGCATAAGAGAATAGGGGTGGAGGCATCAACTGCGCACAACTTGAATTATTTCTTTTCATAGGCTGCTGAACCATGCGAGAAAACTTATGAATACACGGAGAAAATAGTGGTCAATAATCCTCAAGTTGTTCTAAAGTAGACTAAAATTAGTTATTTATATTAGTTTATTATGCCCATCTTTATCCACCATCTTTATCCCTCTCATTCTTGTCATTCGACTGAAACAGAAAAAAAAGTCCAGCGCTCCTTCAGTGTCCCCAAAAACTCCCACCAGCGCGATTGTTCCCCCTAGAGGACTCCGATGTTCAGCCCACCTTTTCCTTCCATAATGAAGTTGTGAAGACATATGCACTTAGGCTACCAGCTATAAATATTCAATCAACTCTGACGTCATGCACATGATTTTAATTCCATGCGGCTCTTTCAAAGCACCGCACCGCAGTTTTCTGAGGTAACAGTATATTTAGAGATATAAACGCAGACATGTGGCTTCCTGTGTGCTATTAGTGTAGAATATCATTTACCTTACAGGGTGACAAAGCATTAGGATGTGGGGGTTCATAGTGCTCAGGTGTGCATATTATTCAGAGGACTTGACCACAGCAGCTGTCGTGTACATGTTCTGCTGCGTGCAGCCTGTTTGTTTCTCACTTAAAACAGAATTATTTTTCAAGGCTCAGCATTATTCTCCTCTGAATTATTTATTTTTTTATTTTTTAACAGACACTGCAGCTTTAGCAGCCTCTAAGAGTCAAGAACTGGCTTGATCCTCTGTGTTGCCCAGATGCAAGCTGGATGCAGACTGGAATGTTAAGTTCTGTGCTTTCAATGTCATGGTCAAAGTTTGTTTCATTATGGAGGCGTGGATAACTTATGCAGTGTCTGGATGAACAGCAGCTACAATATCCATGTGTGAACATTTAAATATCAATAAAAACGTAGCGTTATTCTGTTTCTGCCTGTAATACTGTGGATATCTGAATATCCCTGTTTGCCGCAAACTGGATTTCGGGAGCCATTTGCTGTGGTTGGGTGCTGTGTCCTTTGAAGCTGCATCTTGGCAACAACAATTGTGAAGCATACGTGAAAGAATTCAGAGCAAAGTTATGGCAGTACACCTTTACAGCTTTAACTGTACTGTAGTGTACTTGTATTGTATAAAAGCGAATAGATGTGAAACTATTCTTAAACAGAAGATGCAGATACTCAGCAACAAGCAAAGTCTTCTTTCAATTTCATCTCCTTACATTTGCATTCAGGGCAAAAGCCACATTTGACCACAATGATTGCAAATCATTATCCATCCATTATCCTATTCGCTTGTACTCACAAGGGTTGTGGGAGTGCTGGAGCCTATCCCTGGTGTCATAAGACAAGAGGCAGGGTACACCCTGGACAGGTCTTGTGACTATCACAGGGCTGACACATAGAGGCAGACAACCATTCGCACTCACATTCACACACTATGGTCAGTTTAAAATCACTAATCAACATACATACAAAGGCACTGAGTCTTTCTGAGCTGACCCCTGGGTCTCTCTCTCTCTCTTTCTCTCTGTTGTTCTGTTGTTGGTCTGTAAAATTAAATGTAAATATGTACATCTTTCTAATTTTAAATTAATTAAGATCAGTGTCTAGTTATAATTTACAAGTCACTCTAGAACTTCCAGTATAAACGTGAGTTATTCAAACTTGACGTCTTTTAGCCTCAAATGAAAGCTTGAATTAACATCTGAGAGTTCACTCAATGCATGAGTCCTGTTTGCTTCTATTCATAATGATACTAAAGATAGATTAATATTTATGAAGGTTAATATTGAATTCAGTTAACTACCCCCAGACACTTGTTGTCCTTCTACTGACTTTGGTAGAAGATTGCTTCAGCTGCAGCTTTATGTAAAATAAAGAACTGATCCTTAAACTGGGAAATGGAAATGGAAAGAAAACCTGCTATAGTTAAGTCAACGCTGTTAATGCTGCAGAAACCAGCCACTTTACAGTTTAAAAGAATATTCAGAGGTTTTGTGTGGATATTGTCACATTATATTAGTCCAAAAATATATGTAATGCTGTTTAAACAGAGAACATTTCTTGCTCACTGGGGCTTACTGACACATAACTCATTCACCAGATCCCTCTAGCTGGCCACTAGGCAACATCATTTTACATGCAGCTCCTGCTCACTGATGCCAGAGAATGTAACCAGCTCCAAAAGGTTTAATGATGTATAGCCTCTTGGAAACAAGTTCTTTGCATCTCTTTTCATGGTTTTGTTCCCCTGGTTTCAGATAAGTATTAAAACACAAGAACATTAATTTAGTTGTACAGATCATCATATATCATTATAGTTCTAAATGTCTTTCCAAATACCTTTAATTCTCTGAATACTGACTCGAGGTAAAACATCAGCAATTACATGAATTGAATTGCCCCATTGAATCCAAAATGAGAGGAATACAAAACAAAATGTTAGTACTACAGAGACACAAGAAACTACATCATACAACACCATTCTAACCCTTTCACACTTTTGTTTTGATGTGTCACTCTAAGATGTACACGAGAAGTTGTTCCTGGCCTGAAAGAACATGTATATTTCTAGCTGTTGTGAATGAATATGAGCTTACAAGTAAAATTCAAGGCTGAAAGCAGAGATAATATGCACATGTTCTTGAATTGCTAAACTATCAAAACCTTGAAGCTTTTTGTTTTATAAAATGTGCACACAGATGTTTGTAATGAGTGTTCTCATTCACCCTGTTGCTTCCTAAAGTTAATGTTTTAAAGTTCTGCGCTGCATTCATCTGCCCTCACGTCCTTCAGAGACGAACTCCCCCTGAAGAGCATCTCAGGACAGTGAGCTGTACAATAATCCCTTATAGGTTAAAAATCCTGTATTACTTACAGAACCCAGAGTGACTGGGACAGTTTTCTAGCCCTAATAATGGAGAACTCTGAAATTATTATATGTGCTAGTTATAGACTGCAGAAATATGTTTAAAATGTGATTTTTTCTTTCCATACCCTGCTAAGAGAACTTTCATGAAGCTGAATATGTTTTGTATTCTGTGCAAATGTGTGCAATTTTAAAAGAGTTAGAAGAATAAAAAAAAGAATATTATAAAACCTGAATGTGAAGGTACTTCAGCATTTGCTCCTGAATTATAAGCTCTTGCAATATGTGATAGGTTGTCATGTAGCAAGCATGAATATGACATTGGCATCCTAACATTCATGCTGTGTCTTCAGTACCTTTGTTCAGATCCTGCATCAAAGCAAGCACAAATGTATCCCAGTCACATACTTGCTTTCCTGGAAATACCTACATTAATACAGTATTAACACTGCAATCTGAACCAACACTTATTTGTTTCTTATGTTGTCCAGTTGCTGCTATAATATGTGCCATTGTTAACCTTTCATAGTATGTCTGTGTTGGTGAAGCTGACTCTCAGAGAATATTGTCCCCAGGGATTCAAATAATCTTTTCCTTTTAAGTTGATATAAACCACCAAGCATAAGCAACCTTGCCAAGCTTCCGAACAGCAGCACGGTGAAGAGCCCTATGGTAATGAAATACCTTCCCTTTCTTCTTGCCTTCGTCCTGTAATGCCAAGGATATCAGGAAAACTCACTTTTTCATTTAGTTTCTTGCTATTCAGAGATTATATGATCACAGTAACAGTATGATATCAGGACTTGACAGCATTAAGTTATTCCACCCACTCTGTGGAAAACCTTATGTTATAAGGATAAATTATGTGGCACACTGCAGTTCTGTATACAAGCTAATGTAAGCACAGTATTTTTTCTTTGAAAAAAGTTTGACGGCAATGATGAGTTGGAAAATTTAGTTATACAGTAAAACATATCATCTGTGTTTGTGGTAAACACCCACTCAGTGTTTCCTACAGATTCCTATCTGTCTGGTGAAAATCAGAGTGAGACACAATTTGAGTGTAGTAGCGTGACCTAAAAAATCCACTGGAGATAAAGTTAGTCATGCGCTCAAAGCTTTTAAATCATCATGACGGAGAAAAAAAAAGGTCCAGTTACTTCTGAAATTTAAAGTTACCCTATATTTCATCATTGGAAACAATTAAAACTCAAAAATAAAACATGTTCCACAGTAAAGTTATGTTCATATTTTGGTGCACACTGAACAGGCTTGTGTCTTCCTGTCCCTGTGTGATCTGTGATTTGACAGAGACATGCTAATCCTAATTTTCAGAATTTTCTGCTTCCTCTAATTAAGACTCCGAACTAACTTGTCTGGTCAAAATCTGTTTCATGAGTCCTTGAACAGCACACTTTTTGCCTTACCCCTTGCTTGTTGATCAACAATGATAAAGAGCCACATAGATGACCTTATTTTTCTATAGTGTTTCTCACTCAGTCCCGAATATTGTACAATACAATACACACATTGGTGTGAGACATGGGCAGTAAATAGTCTGGGAAAATGAGAGATCAAAGAATATCTCCTGTTATATATAATAATATATGTATACACACACACACACTGGCCACTTTAGTAGGTACACATGTAAAATCCATTGCAATATGATCTCTTTTTTGTAATTTCTTTTCGTTTACCACATTTAGTTATCATTTTCCCTTTACAACTGGGTTTGAATCTGAGACACCTGAACACCCCAATCCTAATGTAAACCCTATAATACCTTAAGGAGTCGAATGGAAAGTCAAAATGTTCTTACCAAGTGAGTCTACTGTTTTGAACCCTTGTTTTAGTAAACATCGAAAACAGGTCTCGAGTTGGGGAGATAAATCTGCTCAATGGATGGATTGGACCAGTTATGACTATTCTGGGTGAAGCCTGGGGAATAAGCAGCACAAAGCACTAGGAGTACAGTACAGTTTCGTTGTGTTATGACTGCACTAATGTTTTCTTGAGAACATGCATATGAATTCTGGATGTTTATTTCTCTCCATCCAAAACAGTGTTATACAACTGAACAAATACTGCTCATTGAAATGTCCTAGCAGTGAGATAAATGTGTGCTGCTGTAAATCAGTAGGTGAGAGGATCTTATTGCTGCTTCTGCCATTAGAAGAGTGAGGCAATGCTGTTAGATAAAACTTGCTTTACTCCATCTGTCACAACATCTGTCACTTCTGCACATTTCATATAGACATATATAGAATCCCAAAATGAGAATAAAGAGGGATATACTGCAATATCTTCACACCAACCGATCTCTTACTACAGTCCTTACACTGTGCCATCAAAAGGATATTTAAAATTATATTATTTTCCACAAATAGAACTTCATAGAAAAAAAAACAACAACTATCACACAGGAGTTTCCTCTGTGTTTGGAAGCAGGTATGTATATATATGATTTAATGTTACCATTTTTTCAAGTTTCATTTCAAGTACATTTCTAAGTTTTGACAAAGGTAATGAAGCAGTTAATCGAATCAAGTGAGTCTTTTAAAGTTTCAGCTTTGTCAGATAAAGTCTTCTGCACAGAACATGTTTAACTTAACCTGAAGACACATTACAAGCATTACAAGAAACAAAGCTTAAGAAATTCACTGAGTCACTTAGATCAGAGTGTTATTGTGTTTGTCTGCATAGATTTCCATGGAGGTCTTGTCCTAAGTCCAAACAGCAGTTTAAATTGTATGTACTTACATACTTACATACTACAGCTGTGGATCAGGAGGAAGACGTGTCTCTATCAATAGTGGGATCAGTGGTTTGATTCCCTCCTGTCAGATGTCGAAATGGGCAACACACTAAACTCTGTGTTGCTCCCAGTGAGTCAGGCCAGCTGAGTGGTAGCTCTGCCATCAGTGTGTGTGTGAATGAGAAGCAGTGTAAAAGTGCTTTGAGTGCCAGTGAGGTATTAAAGCCCTATATAAGTGCAGACCAGGTGTGTACCTTTCTGTTCAATCAATTCAATCTGCCACATGTAGTAGTTTTAGACACACCTCAAGGAAAAAAGGATGTACTGGACCAAAATTGCAGTGTCACAGAAAATTGAATACTGAATACTTTTGTAAATGAGAGATTTAAAAAGGAAACTAAAAGACAATAAAGTATACAAATCTCAATATCTCAG
>OMLM01003812.1:81231-96787 GCA_900302695.1 Helostoma temminkii | reverse complement strand
TCTCAATATCTCAGCCTCAATAGTTTCACAAACCACTGAGTTATATAAAAAATTTGAGGAGTAAAAATGAGAAAAGCAGTAATTTTACCGCATTAGGCACATGCTGAGCTTCTGCAATAAAAAGCTTTTGACTAGGAAACCTGTAGTGTGATGAACTTCAGTGAGCAAAATCAACATTACATTTCATTTTCTCTTCTCACAGCCACAATTTCCTTGTTTTTCAATAATATTACTTTTACTTTTTAAAAATTTTTATTAATTTAACCTGGATTCTTCCACAATAATTCTTTTAACTAGTTATTATTTATACCCTTTCTGGATTTTTCTTTTTTTTTTGAGTATTTGTTGCTGATCTCCCAAGAAAAGACAACAAGAACAAAAGCCAAGCGCCAACTAAAGGCCACTGAACAGCAGGTTACCTGCCTTCTCACCAACCACAGTGTCAGCTAATTGCTGCTGACATTTTGCCCATGTTGTTTAAATCAAAACATTTCTGATGCACCACTTTCTTTTGTTTCTTCACAAAAGAGAGGACATGGTTTAGAAATGCCATCCTCTCTGCTGTCCCCTGAGTGTCTCAATATTTGTCGAAATAGTCTAATTATCACACAGTTGGCTTTGATAGTTCTGAGCATTTTCCAGAATACAGCAAATATTTCTGATCCCTTTTTGCACAGAGGGTAAAGTCAACACCCACAGCTCTGGCTCCCGCAAGGTAAAGCAAGTCTTAGTTGTCATGAGGAATCATTAGGTACAGTTTTAGCAAAAGGGAGGAAGTTATTGGTTGTTGTGATCTCTGCGATCTGTCTGATTTATTTTATTCTAATCACTGCTGCACATTTATTTGAGATAAACCACACTGAGCAGCTACAGTTGTTATGTACATTAGCAAATATTTTAACATTGCAAGACGTTTTCTAAAATGAAAATGATCGCTTGGGTGTAAGACATGCAGAGCGTGCCTGTTATTATGGTATTTATAATCAAGTGTCTTGGCATATTAAAAAATGTTCTAACACCTCTGTCACTGAATGGTTTACAGCCACTCTATTTTGATTTAGCAGCTCTCTGGTGATAGACAGCTGCCACCAGTGGAGGTCTTGAGCAATGATAAAGCCACATATTTGCTCAAAGCAACAGAGCTGATTATTGATTGAGGCAAACTGCAATCCTGATGGATTTTATGACTTTTATTTGGGTCTCAGTGACACAGACAAGGGGTTCCTTCAGCTGGTGATCAATCATTATTCATAGAAGGCTACACCCCTGTTTCAGCTACCAAAATACAGCACGAGCTGATTGATGGTTGTGAAGTGGATTTCAATGTTCTTTCAGTGGCTCTAAGATCCGTTTTCTTTGATTACACCTCCACATATTCTTCATTCTGGATGGCCAGCACATCGACAGGGAGTACCTAATCTCTGCTGTTATTCTGAGGCTCAACTATCCTGAATCCAAACAAAATGAGAACTGTCCCTTGGTGGGGACTCGTATCACAGAACAGCTTTGTACTGGAAAATAGGAAAAAGTACTGATAATGACACTAAACACAACGTAAACGTATTGCTGCTGTTTGACTATGAGAACATAAACAGTTAAGTGCTGTCTTTAACTTTAGTTGTCAACTATTGCTAAGATCCCTCATTTCAGTATTAGTTATTTCATTTATGACCTTGAGAGAGAATCAACAGTGACAAATACTGACTGCAATGTCCTGCGGCATCTCATGTCAAACAGAGATGGGGATTTTTAATTTGGTGATATTGCGCCTCAAGCCGAACTGTAGAGTGTTTAGGTTTCACACAGACACGACCAAGTGTACAGAATATTCTGTGAAGCATTTGTGAAGCCTGTAGAAATTTAATTGGTCTCCATTTAGTATTTAAAAAGGGGGAAAATGTGTGCTAAATGCTTCAGGTAATGGAAGCACATTTCTAAAGAACGAAAACAAGTTTATATGCAGATTAGATCAGCTGTGAATATAATGAGTCAGCAGATAAAGTACATGACTCCCATATACACTGTTGTTGTAAACATTGGAATCACAGAAATGTAAACATAATAAAATTTCTACTGATATAATTTCAGGTTTTTGTTTCTTCATGCTTTTGCTACTTGGTATTCCTACAGCAAACATTATAACATATCTCCAGGTTTTTCTTGCCATAGTTTTTTAGCCCTTCTGAGCATTTCCTTCTCGCCCAAAACTTATGTTACAGACAACTCGCTGATGCTTCTGCCTGCTGAACATGACATAAGGAGATAAACATAAATTTTGGAAAGAAAAACTCCTAATACTTATTTGCTTCCAGCATGCTCTTCCTTCAACAGTAAATTTTGATTTTCCCAAGGAACCTTGCAGTTCATTGGACATGTCAGTATATAAGTACTGTCAGTGCAGGAGGAAGTAGCCCTACGGAGCATCCTGCTGTGAAAACAGACCTGAACTTTCAGCATCTGTTTGAGAAGGTGTTTGTAAAAAGTAAGTTTATGTATTTAGTGTGTAAATCCTGCAAATACAGATAGGCAACATGCAGTGCAGAGGAAATCCCCAGCTTTCAATTCAGACTAAAATATATTTTATGCATTAAGAAATGTAAAGTGTGAAATATATATATACTTTTGCTTTTCCTTCTTTCCGAGGTAGAGACCATGCATCTCTTTTCAGTTATGTGCATATTTTGCACCTGCTCACAAACAAAACAGGTGAGAGTGTCCTAAGTAGTAACATGTTTTTACAGAATTAAGTGAAACTGTAAGTGGTGTGCCTTATAATCAAAAACAGTGCCATGGTCAAGTTAAAATATAATTATGCTCAATAGGAAAAGACAAAATATTGATGGACATTTCATAAATCTCATGTTAAAGTACACAAAGCTTATTTGTTATTACTCAAACACACAAACACCAATGTAGCCTTTGTGGATCCCATAGTTCAGCAGAGCACTAAGCCATATTTATTATTAAAGTGACACTGAGAATTTTTAGAGCACTCAGAATTTTTGCCATATTCATAATTTATATTTAAATCCTTCTTGGTGGCCCCACTAGGTATTCAGATCTCTATTACTGTCATCTGTACATATTCAGTGCTTTTATCCTACAGGAATCTAGTCTAAATTAATGTTCTTATCAGGATTTGGGATATAATTTGAAAGTAAAGGTGTTTCTCTGTGACCATGGAAACCCACAGTACAAACAATCAGTGTTCTCACACAGACGTCAGAAAAATGATTGTATGGATTCTGTTTTAGGCCTTCTTTACTACTACTGAGTTCACAGAACCCTGTATGTTTTAAAAGAGCTTGATTAAATGTGGAGGTGCATTCACGATCAGTCGAAGCTTTAGACACAGCTTTAGGAATTGCCATGTTTTTCATGAGAAGATACGTCTTCAGCTGTGTTACTATCATTTTAAAAGGAATTTTCTAATGATCAGTTGTGTTTTTAGAATAATCACCTTGCATTACCAAACATAACATGCTACTAGAAGATAGTACTAATGTTTGCTAATTATTGGCCTCTGTATATTTATGTAAATATCCCTTTACAAAACAGCAGTTTCCAGCTACAACATTCATTTACAACATCAACAGTGTCCACATTGTAGTTCTAATAAATTTGATGGTAAATCTGCTTTTCTTTCAAAAACATGGTCATTTCTATGTGTCTCCAAACTTTTAACTGGTATTGTACATCGTTTGAGAGGACTTTATCTACAGGAAGCCTTACGATAAAAATTCCATTCACACAAAATGAAGGTTGAAAATAGTGATGGCGGTGTTAACTTTTCTGCCTAGTTTGTCTTTTCTGACTCTGTATCCATATCATTCCTGCACTGGGGAAACTCCACACACACTTATTTTTTGTCAGAAGAGATAGTGTAGCCACCATACAGAAGAATGAGGGGATAAGAAATGGGAATGAAAAAGCTTCAATCATTCATCACTTCTCCCTATACCAGTGTCACGGGGTGGAGATTCATACAAAGAAAGAAGGTTCAGGGATGCTAAAAGTGCAGAGACAGTAGAGGATGTTTAGGTTATTTGTCATACTTTTTGCATGGTAGACCGGAGTCTAAAGTGCTTCTATTTGGCTCTGGTAAAGCTCTTCTAGGACCATGAGATCAGGGGCATCATATTTATTTGTGTGCTTGTGTGTTTGTCAAAGAAATTGTTCTGCAAAGCACAAAGAACAAATACAAAGAAGAAAATAAATAAAAAATAAATAACCACTGCCACTTCTTACAGTGTATTACAACAATGTAAAACTAATCTCCATTAGAAAACATCCCAGTAATAATAAAGGTAACCTGCTAGACAACCACTGACATTCTGACCACGTCTTCAAAGTCTTAAAATACACATGATGACAAACAATGCTTCATTAAAATACAGGTATAGTTTCTTAGTTTATAGTTATAGTTTGTTCTTTCCCTAGCTGTTTGCGATTTTATTTATTTAACTAAACACACATGTCCTTTTTTCACTACACAAAGCAAGAATATTAACAGAAGGTGTAGTGCTGGTCCTGAATGTAAACAAATAATACCACGACTGTATAACTTTCTGCACATACAATTTCATGTCTATTATTCAGGATTAACTTTAAGGGAGAGTGAAACTCCTAGTTTTAGTATGTCATTTTTTTGCAAAACAATATAACCAGAATATATCTTGACTAAACAATTGCAACATCAAGCAAAGTTTGCACTGACATTGCCTATTAAACATATGAGAGGACAGGGAGATGCCTAAATTATTAATCTTAAAGGGATGCTGCTAATTTCATAAACGCAAACTGGGATCTAATGGCAAGGTTGTGTGCTAGGTTCCAGACAGTGCTTTTAGGTTGGTAAAGTCCTACAGGGACATCCTCCAAGAGGGAGATAGGAGAGCAGTGCACACACTATAAACCTAAGAATGCAGAGGTTAACTTGAGGATATTTATCAGCAGGCAGCTTTTGGGATTTGTGCCGAGTGAAATTAGTAATATGTGGCGTGGAGGCAATGAAATAAATCTTGTTATATAACAGAAGGTATGGTGCTAATGTCAGTACAAAGGGCATCATAAACCTTTAAATGTACCATTACAGCTGTTTCAAATATTATCACCCCATTAAATGGCTGTTATCATTGAGATAACATTTGAAGTAAGAGTACCTTTAATCCTGAAGTCATAGTATTCTCCTGATAATCCTCCATCTTCAAACCTTTTTAAAATTTCATTAAAAAAAAGTAACATTCAACAAAGAAGAGGCTAATGCTCCTTTCAATAGCAATAACAAATACAACATTTTCTTCTGTTTGTGACTAACTGGTGAACATAGTTGGGGACATAACCATTTTTCTGTGTAAAATTAACAAACTAAAAACAGAGCTTAAAGACAGTAAATATACGACTTCACCAAGTGTCTGGAACTTTAAATTAAGAATAATGTTCCTGCTGTTGCTCCCCTGTGACCAACAAGGAAATTTATATTTCTTCAACTGATTTCAAAAGTCTCTCATCAAACTACCATGCATTGCATATAGTCATCAAAAGCATTACAAGTTAGCCTCTTTAAAAAGAAAAGCTGCATACAAGTGCATGTGAATGAAGTTCTATACATGACCCTCAAACTTAGCACATACTGCACCATAATAGGGAGCCAGAATACAGTTTTCTATACCTTATCTCAGTCAAGCTGAACACATCCTATTTGAAGAGGATGACAACGAAGAGGCTCCAGATGATGAAGCTGACACATCCAGAGAGTGCAGGCTGTGATGTCCCTGTACTGAAGCTTGAATTTTTGCCACATTATCAGTCTAAGGCTGCTTTTGAAGTGAGTTGAAAGTACCTAAATCCAACGATGACTGCATGCATTCTGCATTTCTTCATCTGTGACCAAACTGTGGGTACTGTATGGTGATTGTGGGTACACATCAAACCTATTGAAAGGCTATTGGGATGCTAATATTTCACTTTTCTTCCAAAACAGCCTATGGACTGATGATTACTTGCAGCATTATATTCTCATTCCCCACCTCATTAATTTCATTTCAATACCTTTGGAAAAACTTAAAAATGGTGTACAATCACAAGACTCAATACATCAAACATAGATCTGACAACAACAAAACAAAAATGTTTATTATTGTATTGTATTATTACAAGGAAACGTTCATTTTATTTACTCGTAGAACATAGGTGGCAGTGTGACTTCAAACTCCTTTCTGCAATGTTTTTACTCAACAATATATTTGTCTTTACTGATTGCAGTACACATAGAGGAAAGCATTCTGTCTCTTCACTTTCCAAACAGAAAAGACAAGGTGACGTCTCCATGTGATTTATGTGTTGAAATGATGGTAATATTCAACTTGTTGGTCCATTGATGTGCACAGACTAAACATTATGAGAGTGTCAAGTGAACAAAAGAGCAATAACATCACTCTGGCCTGAGGAGACAAAAAGCTAATCACACACTTATTAGGCCGCTAATGAGGAAATGAAAGTTGGGCTGCTCTTCATCAAATTGTATCATCTTGCTATTTTTAAGTTGTTCAGCAAGTCCTATATTTGTACATCATCATCAGGCAGCTAATCATTTTAACACAACAGTGTTGAAATCTTCTTTGCTTTATGAATACCCTTTATCATAAATTTGTGAACTCTTTCTCTCACTGGAACAGAGTAGTTTGTGCTCATTGTGTGGAGATTGAACAGTGTGTCATATTTAAACAGGCAAAAACATCAAAACAAGCTTGTCAGCTTTTATACTTTCTTTGAGCTTCATTTCATGCTTATGTGCTTTTGTTGCTAATTTTCTGCTTATGACCATGGACTAAAAACATGTTTTTACAAATGCATTCTTTTTACAGTTTTACAATGAAATGTTTTCTAAAGCTCTCAGTGTACACGTCTACTTCCCAATTGTTCTACAATTCCACAATCAAAGCAATGACTGAAGTGTCTGATGTCCAAACATTTAGACAACGTATATATCAGCGTTTCCGTGTTGCAAACATTTAATCTTCCCAAACATCATTTCATCCAGGTTTGGCTAAATGACACACTGTTCTTTATTGTAGGCTGTAGAGGATGAGAAACGATGGAGGGCAAAGAAGCAAAGAAAGAGTATGGAAGGCAGAGTGCAGGCGCAGAACCATAGACAGCTGAGAGTCACTGGTGCTAATGTGGGGTCTGAGTGTGTAACCTCACTCTCACTGCGCTCTGATTAAAGAATGATTTATAGGCCTGTTGGAGAGCCCTCTCAGCAATCCGTCTCTTCAATGAGATTTTTTTCTCTTTCAAGGGGTTTGGTAAATCAAGCCATCTTGGAGAGGATCTCGGGTGGACAATGTCAATGTGTTACTGAGAAGGAGCCATTAAATGCTATAATCATGAACGCATGGGGAGGTTCACAGGTGCATACAGACACTTATTTGTCACATACTGTGGTGGTGTTAACCCCTTGAGTGGAGTAAATCAAAAGAGACATGAACACATCTATCAATTCCACCACCTGAGGATCAGGCTAATCCTATTGTCTAGCTGTAGTGTTGATTTGCATGTGAACATTTGAGGTGTTTGATGATGAGTGTGTTGGAATATATGTTTTTTTTCTCCCTCATCCATATTCATGGCGTAATGTCAGGTTCATACAGTGAATTGTGTTCACTGATTGTTCACAGAATAATCCACGAGTAAATCATATATGAGTGTCATGTCAGTTTTATCAAAAAGCCAGTTATACTTCATCATACAGTAGTCATGATGTCTGTACCAAATTTCATATCAATCCACATGATATCAGTTACTCAAGCAGTCATTTAAATGTTGCTGGGATATTTTCCCCAGGACCAAACTCTGCTTTTCACTTGACTGTGTGAAGACTTGTCACAGTGGCAGCACATATGTATACAGTGTGATCTGACACACCCAATCCTTAACAGGTCCCCACATTTTTTTTCCATGATATAGTGCCTTGACACCATTTGTCTAGAGCATAATGCATGATGCTGTGGTCTCAATTACACGTGCAATAGTTATTACTGCAATTAGCTTTTGTTTTCATATTATTTTCAGTGAGTACACTATGTCTGAGTTGGGTTACAGTGTGAAATTTGATGTACTTTGCTCTTGATATTTCTGCATTCAAGTATTTATCTGTGATCTTGACCTTTTTATTAAACAAAGCACACAACCGCTTCTAGTGAGGTTCCCAATTATCGCTTCCTGTTTACCCAATTACATTAATTAAAATGCTCTGCATTTGCATAACCCAGAACAAATAAGCCATTGAGCTAAACCTATTATTAAGCTTCTGTGAAAATAATTACTTGCTGTTGCCATTGTTACAATGTAGTCCAGTAAGTTGGGAACAAGCTATCACAGGCAAAATGCATTATTTACAATTCCAAACAAACATTGATTGGATTTCATGTTTTTATTATTTATACTGGCAAAAATAATTATAATGGCACAAAAGAAACACATGCGATATTATCAGTATTCAGATAAAACTAAAGAAATATTACCATTAAAATAAGTTCAAAGTATGAACAATTTCATGCACACTTAATTAGAACGATGAGGGCCTTCCTATTGAATTGAATTGAATTGAATTGAATTGAATTGATTTGAATTGAATTGAATTGAATTGAAATGAATTGAATTGAATTGAATTCACTTTATTTTTCCCCAAGGGGGGCAATTTAAAAGGGAATAAAGTAGCTTAAATTACACAACATCATCACGCAACATACAGTCAAGTTTGAGTCCTTTAATATAATAATGAATTTGGTCCCTGTAAATAATTATAGGATAAATCTAGTTGGTTTTGACAAGATGTGGATGTGGATTTTTACATTTTGGACTACATTGCTACATGCTGCCTCGTTGGCTCTCAGTTACTTATTTTACTGAGGCATATATTTACACATATACACCTATTTAAATATTGGTCTTTAAACTTTTCAAGTAAGAAAAGGGGAACTGATGGCAAACTGTCCCAAGCTCACGCAGCTTTTCTGTAGGGATGACAAGGACATGCTAATGTGTGTGTTATAAGCTCATCAATAGATGTCAGTAAAAAGTAAATGATAAAGAAATACAAGTTTTCCTTTTGAAAGTAGTGGTTCAAGAGCATAAAGTAGCATAAAATAGAAATACTCAACTACAAAACAAATGCCTTAAAAGCATACTTACAATTTCCAGTATAAATCGTGTTCTTTATACTTTATGTCCTTCACTATGTTTCTTTGATATACGTATAACATCGTCAACATCAACATCACAAAAACCTTTACAGCAGTGACATTAATGCAAAACTGTCCTTCAAAAAAAAACAAAAAACAAAGAAATACTTACATTTATATTGCAGTGTGACAAAGTCTTTCATCCAGTCAATAACAATGTAAACAAAGCCAGCACAGGGACAAAGATGTATCTGCAGTGTGCTTCACTCTATATTTTCAGATTCAGCCTTTAACAATGTAGCCCACGTACAAAGCTGAACTGCCTGAATAACAGTGATTAAATTGGGCAGACAGCTTGCTCATCATTATGGCACAAGGAGAGGGCAGTCAGAGAATACTTGAAGGTGCTTAACAGTCACAGAACACAATATTTTTCTCTGCTGATTAGCTTACACAGAGCAGAGGCGCTTTGGTGATGATTATTCCTGAAGATGACAGAGGAAACATGTTGGATCTGAACTGGCTCTATAAATGTCAGGCTAAGCATACTCATTTGATGTTTTTACCACCATTCCCCTGTTACATATTCTAGCTGAAGTGAAGTCTTATGAATTCAGCTGACATGTTGACTATTATGCCAAATAAGAAGTAGACGTGATCAAATAAATAAAGGCACCTCATAGAATAGTAATGGACAGAGAAATAAGTTATATTGACAACACATAGCAGTAGCTCTGTTAGTCACGTCACAACATTGTGTTTGTGTGTATTTAATCAGTAGTCCATCCTGCATTGTTATGGCAGTCCTGAAAACATTATGTCCTGAATATGTAAGTGTCACTTCTGGACCATGTGTGTAGCTCCAAGTAACTGAACTGTCTCCCTGGAAAAAGTGTCAATTATAATATTAAAGCTGTCTCTAACAGTGACCTTTTTGCATTTGCTCTGTATGCTATTACACTCAATCAAGAAAGGTCAGTAGTGGACGTGGGTCCCATGCAAAACATTTTTTATATTATGTTGGCTATTTGTACAACTGGATTTTATCACTCTGGTTGATAAATACATACAATATTATCCATTTGACTTTGCACTGAATTGGTGTTTGTGTACACTGATATGCTTTGAATAATACATGTGTGGTATGCTATATGCTGGAGGTGACATGGAGCTGAAGTGTACACCTTTTTACATAAGGTTCTGTATACAATGGAAATGGAGATCTGATCATCATATTAGAAGAAATCAAAGAACGCTGACATCTGTAGAGTAAATGTAGGTTAAATAGAAAAACAGACAATTTTATATAATCAAAACTTGGCAAGGGAACATTCAGCCATTTCTGATATGATTTTAGAATTTGGCAGAAACAGTCCAGCGATACTATACATCTTAAATTAATCTTAAACCAGTTTTTTGCAGCAGTATATAACCTACTAGTCAGACCTAAAGTGACTTTGTTAAACAAACAGCACACTGCGACTGAACAGACATTAATCAACCACTGAAACACTTTAATTGTTTTAGTGGCTTTAATGTTTTCCAAATGATAGCACCTGCTTTGTATAGTCATATCACTTTTTGAGAAGAAAGCCACTTAGAGGGCAAACTCTGAATTTCTCACTGATTCTTCCAGTCAAAACATTTGTTGCATCTCTATACTTAGCACATACAGACAGACTGTGCAAATAAAATATATTACATGTAGTGATGGTAAATTATTCCAATAAAAACATGTCCCTTTGTTTAGTTGCAACTTCACAACACTTTGATTCATCTGTCAGTAGACGTCACTACTGACATGGAATCACATGCTTCAAACCTCAATATTATCATTGAAGTTCATGAATATAGTCAGATGGAAATATATTTTCTGAATATCAGATTTGATCTGTTTTATCACATCACTTTTGGCACAAGTAGTTGAAAAGAGGTTTTGAGGGTGGTACGATGCTGTAGCTAACTGATTATTATTTTTTCTCTCCCAAGAGAGAGTCTGAGTTTGATTCCTGACCCAGGCATTGTACTTGCTTTGCATTCACTTCAGTGTTATCACAAAGTTGGCAGCCTGCACTGTAAGTATGACTGAATGAATATTTCACCACTATTAAAAAACTTTCATCTCCGAACACTTGGGCTCGACCCCTCCTTTAGCTGCTTGCAGCTATGTTGCATTCCTCTCTTCTGAGGCTACATTTTGTTGTTGAGCAAAGCTTTGTATTAGTGGGAGCACTTGCTCACTGTGAAAAATAGAGTTAAATATTGATTCATCATTTCCTGTGGGCAGAGAACTGCCCACTGCCAAACACAGAGTTTTATCTAAAAAAATGGATCTATTGATCTCTGTGCATGGGAAAAAGACATTCATCTGTATTACTGAGCACTTTTGTCAGATAAACCATAAACTGTACAAACAATACATGTTTGGGAAAAAAATTACACATATGTCAATAAAATAAAATAAAATAAGACTTAAGAAAATATAGATTTTCTTAAAATATAGAAAAAAAGTAAAGTAAAAGTAGTAAAAGTAAATGAAAAAATGAGTAAAAGTAAAATAGTAAGTAAGTAATAAAATAATGTGGCTCCTTTTCTGTATCTGAACCTAGACAGGTTGCCATTGTGGAGGGAAAAAGGAAATCTAAAGCTTATCAAGATATTCTACTGGATAATGTCAGGGTGGCTGTCAGCAAACTAAAGCTGGGTGATTCAGCAGGACGATGACCCTAAACATCAAAGTAACTACAGAAGTGTGACACAAAATCTGCCTTTTGGAGTGACCGCAGTGCTGTAGAATGACCTTGAGAGTCATTCAAAACCAGACATCCTAGATATGGATGATCTGGAGCAGTTCTGTGAGGAATAATATTTCAAAGTTCCTCCCGAGTGTTGTGAAGGTCAAATCCACAGCTACAGGAAATGTTTGTTGGGGTTATTGATGCCAAAGGTGGTTTATCAATGATTAAAACATTTTGCCAATGCAGTTTCTTTCATCACTCTGTTTAATGGGTATGTTCAATAAATACATGAAATATCTATGGTATTATAGATTATATATGAAAGTGTTTGCATTTTTTCAAGTTGAGACTTTGGTGAAGATCACATTTCATTTTCATGGCCATTAGATTTTCTTGCAACTGAATTTTATGAATTACAATGTTTTTTTCCTTCTTGAGAAAGTACAGTGCATTTTGTGTCATTTGTGTTATTTATTTTATTTTTGTCGCTATTTGGACATTTTTTTCTTTTCAGTTAATAAATGGATGTTTCTTTTAGTTGCATTATATATTTGATTGAAAATATGTCAAATGTGTTAATTCACAAAAACTGGTTTATTAAATTTTACTTATCTTGAACAAAAATGCTACAGAAATAACTGCTCTTAAACATATTTTTGGATAATAAAATCATGTGAAAAATTGTATATGGTATTAAACATTAAGGTTAAAGTCTATGTTTTTCAATGGTTCTACATGTGTTAGTTTAACTAACAGTATCAACACATTCTCAAATTAAAATGTATATTAACTCATATTTATTAGCATTAAAACTTTAATTATGTATAATCATTTGTATAAATATCTTTGTGTATCATAAGGAGGGAAAGGCTATTTAATTCTCAGAGTACACTCACAGTGACTCACAGCTTACAATGAGAATCTAATATAAATCCATAAAATGAAACAGTCTGTTTTGATTATCTGAAGTAGACGCATAAAACATGCCCTTTGAGGCACTTGGTGATAGTGAACCGAGATTAGTGTTTCTAGAATCTATTGCAGGTGTTTTCCATCTGTGAATACACGGAACCATCAAACACTTGATGACATTAGTAATTCAAGTTAATTAACACAGGCTGCCAGTGTTAATTATTTATCGTTTTCAATATGCATATTCAACATGCACATTTTAATTCTTGAAAGATTACTGCAAAGATTTTCTTCTTTTGGAAAGATATTAAAATATTTGGGGAAAATATGCTTCAACATGTGATTCATATATTGCTCATTGCATTTCAATTACAGCCAAACATTTCACATATTATTACTGGAAGGAGAATCCAATAATCAGAGAGATCTATTGCTAGAACCATGGGAGAGAGTGATGGGGGTGGAAGTAGTAGCTCAATTGTCCTTCTGCTGATTTCACCGACCTATGCAAGGCTTCTTTCACATCTTATTGATTCACAGATTAGAGCAAACTGAGCTTGAAATAAACCCTGCATTCCTTCATATAGATGCCAGTACAAACAAAATGCTTTGTGGGACACCACACCTCAGTGTAGACAGCTGATTACTTTGGTACATTGTCATTTTGTGAGACTTTTTTAATCAACATGTTTCGTGTACTTATATTACAGACAAATTGAGGCTGAAATTAAAGATATCAATACAATATTTGATGGCTTCTTGTCAAAAAGATAATGTTGAATACAATCAATTTGCATTATATCTCTGTATTGCACAGCAGAGGGCAGCATTGAGCTAAGTACAAAGCATTGCTACTGGTTTTGATGGGAAGACATCCTGTTCTTTTCAATAAAATGAATCATCAGTGTAACAATAATAATCAATTAACTCCCTGTGAGAGACTCAATACATGTCTTAAAACTACAGCATGTTAAAAATGATAAACATAAAGTCATTAGTAGTGTCCTGCACTAGCTGGGTGGCCCTGTCATTACAGCCATCAGCCTGCATCAGCACTGATAAGCTGGTTCTACCACAGAAGAGTATAAGAATCTTATCCATATTTATGGCACAAGAAGAGTCAACGTGTAGTATTTTTGATGTTCAGAAATATGTAATCAAAATTTCATAGACAGCATTTTTTCAGTGGGTGTATGGGAAAGCATTTTCAGGCCAAGCGTGCATTATGTGATGATTGTGGAAGCTGCAGTAACATGTTTTGGCTAGTACACCAAAATTATTTACCATCATAATACATGCACCAGGTGAGCAAAATTCCTTCAAGTGGGTGGGTGTAATGTTTGAATTCTGGAACTAGTTCTTATAATAATTTACATTCAGAGAAGTGTTAGCACACACACAAAAGCCCAGTGCATATGTAAAAGTATAGGCTATAGGGTATATAGGCTTACTTTGAAATCAATGTATTTTTAACAGGATTACATTTTAAATTTAAATGTTAACAACATGAATTAACAAAACCAGCCCAGATTTGTTTCAAAGGTGAAAATTATGGCAAAGTATAGTAAATTAATTAATTAATTTAAGTTAAAGTTAAGTTAATAAAGTTATTTAAAACAGAACAGATTTGTTGCTATAGAGACATGGTGTGGAACATGAGCAGAGACAATATCTGACACAAAAGCTGGTAAAGGTGGAACTGATTTTATCCACTATCATCTGACAGCTCTTTATTTGTAAGACTATTTTATATTGCATCTGCAAAACTAACTTCAACTAACTAGTTAGTGACTAACTAATTAGTCACTAACTAACTAACTAATTAAATAAAGGTAGTAGGGTAAAAGTAGGCCAATAGTAGTACTGGTATATACTTACCACCTTTGATCCATGGCACCTTGTCATCAAAACTAATGTCAGAGTTTTATTTAGTGTTTTTGGCAGGTCTGTGCTAACCTCTGCTGGACAAGATTGGAATAGAATAAACACCATCCTTCTATTCACTGTGGTGTGATTTTATTTTAAAGTGACATAGGAAGCTCATGTCACATAGACAAATACTTCATTTATGGACATAATTGTCATTTATTTATGTTTTTATTTATTTTTTATGAATTGGGAAATCCCTAGATTAATAAATACATGCAATGAACAATATGTAAGCAGCTTTCTTCTGGCCATGATTAACAGGGGTCAGAACACACTGTTGCCTTGCAGATTGCTGAATATAAATGTGTAATATCCCTTACAAAATAGTAGTATACTTAAAGTTTATTTTATTAGTATACTTAAGTATAGTAAATATGCCTCTATGTACTGCTAGTATGCTTGCTAGTATACTATTTTAATACTTCTTGGAACTAAATTGGCCCACTTTTTAGTTTACCTCTGATAAGTACATAAAACGTATACTGAAAGTATACTTGCTCATTTTTAGTTTAAAAGAAGTATACTAACAGTATACTTGAATATACTTCTTTTTTATAAGGGATGGAATGAAATAATTATGTCAAAAACATGTAAAACAGTTATTTTATATTAGCAGAGTTTTAATGATGTGTTTATTTGCTTAATCATAACTAATTGAGACTTTGGAAATGACAGTAATAGCCATGACGTTATACAGGCTAAGTTGTTGACTCTCCCACTGAAAACAGTCATGCCTAAAAGTTGAATTTATGTACATTTTTTACATATAATTTTTTCAAGCAATTTTATTAT
>OMLM01003812.1:24382-81211 GCA_900302695.1 Helostoma temminkii | reverse complement strand
AAGGGGTCACATTGAAAGTAGTCTACTCAGATAAAGTGTATTTTATTTGTTTACACTTACCTAAGGTTTATACCTAAGCATATTTATGCTACGTTAAATGAATGGATAAACATTAGGTATCATATATTTTAGTATTATTTTATAAAATGTTGATTAATGTTTATTAGGGTCAAGAATAAATTTTTGAGGGAACCTGAAATTTTCTAGATTTTCTTCTGGATGTGAAAAGATGTCAAGCCAAACATTATAAACTGTATGGATTCCAGCGTCTGGTGTATGAGATTATACACATTTGTATGTAAGTTTTGGTCTCAGGTTTTATTACAAGGAATTCACATTCCTGGAACTTTGCTTTAGAGGAGTAAAGGACAGAACAGTGAGGCAGGCATCTTGCCTTCAATGGCATCTTGCCTTCAATTGGCTGAATCCTCCGAACTCCTTCCTACTGCATTAAAAAGTCCTCAAATTGTTGGAATATTCTTTAAACACATTCAGTCCATTAGGATCAAATGAGCTTCTGGCTGATTGTGCCTATACCAGTGTAGTAGAAAAAAGAATGATTTCAAATTAAAGTCAAGGTTTCCTGCTATGCCCAGGTTCACACATCATTGCACCAGCCGAAACATATTTTTATGAGATTATATTGTCTCTTAACCATGTTTAGCATTGAACAATACATCTAAACATATGTCCACCAGGCAGTCATTTTAAAAATATACATATCTATAGTCAGCTGTCAACTGCACTTCTTCCATAGTGGCCATGGATTGATCTGTTCTGCACTAATGGGGGGGAGCATTCACTGTCAGCCTGCAGCCTGTCTGTGTGTTCCACTACATTGGTTTTGCTTGATGGTCGATGTCAGCAAGACCATAGAACAAAATAGTTTTGAATGAACGCTGGCAAATTGAATTCTTTCCCTATTTGTTGGATGTCATTGTAAATGGATGCTTATTGACAACTGTAGTATGGAGTCCAAGATGACCAACTCTCTACATCATAGATCAATAATATTAACTGACTCGTCACTGCTGTGACTGTGAATAAACAATTAAGCTTTGCATGTCACGTGACTATTTCAGTTTAAACTGCCATTTTGGCAAAAACAAAACATAAGTAAAGATGGTGTGAATTTAAAGTTATCATAGTTTACTGCACACTTTAAATCCAAATACACTGAGTATTAAGTTGTTAAACTCAAAAGTTTAAACATTTCTCACTCTAGAATTGCCCCTGGAGTGCTTTTTCGAAATTTTGAAAGAGCTAGTATTGACAGCTTTACAGATCTGTTGCCCCGCTGTGCCTTTCTCACCTTGCAGTGTCACAGAGTCAAGTAACAGAGATGGTAAAACAAAAAAAAAAAATCAGCACATGGGAATGTTTTCACAAGACTGTAAAGTCATTCAAAAGCACTCACTAACTTTTTAGTGACTCTTTTTACCGTTGGTTAATGTAATTAAATAATCTGGTTTGCTATTCGCAGATTTGACCATGCAAATGTGAACGACAGCTCACTTGACCAAGGTGGTGAATTAGCAGCATCTATAATCCCATTAATGTCATCACTATATTTTTTTTCCTCCAAAAAGGTACGAAAGCTTAATATAACCTGCACGTTGAAGAGCCTCGGACTGTGACTGCTGAAATGCACTACTGGCAGTTTTTTCTGAATGAAATAAACAGATTCTAAAGTTACGGAGCCAAAACCTGACTAGACATACTGCAGAGTTAATTCTGCATTTATTCATAGTATTCATTCATGGCTTATCTAATGACTAAATTGTAACAAAAATAAAAACAAATTCAAAATCAATCAGCTCACCATGACGAATAAAGACGAGATGAAAAGATATGCTTATTCTCAGCAGATGATCTTGATCAGTGTCTCCATGTGAACACATTGGAAGTTGTTTTCTTTTTTAACCTATCACTTGTATATGGTCATTTGAATGCGCAAATACCCTCTGTGTCCATGCATCTTGCTTGTTATTCACAAACCTCGGTACCTGACTCACACACTTATACTACACGACTCATTCCCACAGTCTATGCTAACTTTAGTTAAACACATACACCAACTAGTCACAATATTAACACAGTCTAACAGTTTTAATATTGGAGTGGACCAGTGTCATCTGACAGGTCTGCAGCTACAGTACATAGCCCCTTATACAGCAGCTATTATGTAGTTGTTCTGACACCCGTCAAACATAGCCAGCATTAAAATTAAACTGCAAGACCAAACCACAAGATAGTGTTGATGTTTTGGTTGATTGGTGTAATCACTCACTGTAAAACCCACCAAGGCTGCAGTTGTTTATGATTTAGGCTTAAATCAGACTTGCAGACATCACTGTGTGGGCTAAGGAATACTTCAAAATATTAATGTGAACACTGTTCATTGTGCCACCGAAAGCTCTATCATGCAAAGAAGAAGCAATATATAAACATGATCCAGAAACGCTGTCATCTTCTCTGGGCCAAAGCTCATTTAACATGGTGTGTGGAAAAATGTTGTGTGGTCAGGCAAATCAATATTTGACATTCTATTAGGAAACAATGGGCACCAAGTTCTACAGACAAAAGAGGAAGTGGCCTTCTGGCTTGTAAGCCCTCAGTTTAAAAGCCTTCAACTATGATAGTATGGTGGTGTATTAGTGCCTATGGAATGGTGGGCTTGCACATCTGGAAAGGCACCATCAGTGCTGATAGATATACATAAGTTTTAGAGCAGCATGTGTTCCTATCCAGGCAACATCATTTGCCTCCAGTCCAGACCTATCACAAACTGAAAACATTTGGTGTATCTTGAAATGCAGAGAATGACAAAGAAGACCCAGGACAAAGAAAAGTCCCACTGGTCTCCTCAGTTTGCAGATGTTTACAGACTGAAGCGATGCTACACAGACATAAACATGGCTCTGTCCCAGTTTTTTTGAGACGTCACTGCCATCAAGTTAAAAAAAAAACAAATTTCTGTATTAAAATAGTACATTTTCAAAGAGTAAACATTTATCTATTAACCATTCTGAATAAAATATGGATTTATGAAACTTCTGATTGCATTCAGTTTGTTTCCATTATGGGCAAAAGAATTGGGACAGATTACAGGAAATATAAGATTTGCAGTTAGTTATATGGATAAGGCATTTATATAGTGTAAACCATTATGAATTTATGAGTACAATCAGATTTATAATAACTGAAGTATAGACATGGCTACAGTCACAATCATGAGAAATGTATTTGTAAATGTTTTGTCCAATGGATTTTGCATTTCTTTCCTACCCTATTGGTGCATTGCCTCTCACTTATCCATTCACACACACAATCTCACACCACCAATCGCAGAGCTGCTATGCAATATGAGGAGAGATTTCATCGCAGTGCATTTCACGGACTTAAATGTGATTTTGTCCCCTTGTTTAATATTAGTTTTGTCCTTTCCATAACATTGTCCATCCATCAGTAACCACAGATAGTTGTCAATATGAATAATATGATAAATTAGATCTTTAGCGGTTATTGATTATGAATGTACGCGTGCCCTTGAACTCAATGCTTTATATGCGAAGAGAGCTTTATGTCGTTTCACCACAACAACAGTGTAGGTCAGACTCTACAGTGTTCCATCTATTTTCAGTAATGCATTTTGTGTGCATGTCTTCACAGTGAGACATCTTTAAGCGCTGCCCTTTAAAAAAGGGGGAGGCAAATAAAGCATACAAAGCTGCCGTGATCATCTCCATCCTTTACCCTGATGGTAAATGTGCTACTGCGTGCCAAAAAGAAAGGCTGAACATTATGTAGAAAACCAGCTTTGCAGCAATCATGGCATGAAATTCCAGCAAAATGTGGCTAGAGACATGCAGTGAGAAATTATGTCTGTCTCCTAGGCTAAACAAGGCAACACACATTCAATAAAGCGCTCTCAACTGGACCTCATATGTGTATTGACCAGCTGGGTACAAATGGGAACCATTTCCCTGTATGAAATGAAGCCATTTGTTACAGTTTAAGATTGATGCTTTGTCATAGCAACATCTAGTGTGTGGTCATGAAATAAGAAACTGGATTATCCCAGCTGAAATTGATTTAGGCTAAAAAAAATAAAGTGACAGTGTTTTGACTATTGATGTGCATGTCAAAGTAAATGTTACATTATCACCCAGTGTATATCATAAGGTTCATCTTTTGACCTGGGCCTATAAGTATTCTTCTACTACATATTGTTTTCATAACAGCACTCAGGGATATTTTGACTTTTTTTCAAAAATTACACTTGAGGTTTTATTAAAGTAGTTTCAAAGTTCAATAGCAGCAACCAACCTTCCAATTTAAATGATCATATACCAAAAATAGTTTCTCTCTAGTCTCTGATACATAAGGTGGCCCTACAGCTTCTGGGTGCTAGTGCTGATTCAAAGTTGGTTTAAAATAATGTGTTATTGTGTTAATGTGTTAAATAATGTCTTTATGCCTCGCCAATGCCTTCACAGCACTGCCAATGATAAGCACAACAGCAATAACATCAGTGTTTTTGTGTTGTATCTAATTTCACATCCACTCCTGCTCCAACACTATATACTGTATATGCTGCTTTTTGTAATACATTTGTATAGTCATTACATTTTTTATGTTTTCATTGTAAAAATTGCAAAACCTTATTGTCTGCTTTTTTGCAATAACCACATTATTTTTCCCAATCAAGCTGCAGTTAAACAAATCCTATAAATGATAAAGATTTCATCTTTAAAAGAAAGTTTTGGTTGAAGTCGTTGGTCATGATAGTCCAGCCCAAGCTGGACTATCATGGTAGTATTTTAGTCATTTAGTATTTTTTTAGTGTGAAAAGAAAGCAAACCAAGTGGAAAATGCTACAAGTTTACGCTACAAGTTATTTCTCAAATGATTCAGACCAAAGCAAATGGACTAATGTGTGAAAACGGTCTAAATCAAATCAGTGAGGATCAATACTACATACACCACGTTTATGAATGTGTCCATCTGCATCTCTTGTAGATGGACACATTGGCGGTATGTCAGCAAACAAGGGGGAGGGTGGATGCTTAAAACCTTAGAGACAGGCAGAAACAATGACCTGCACAGTTTATAAGCATGAAATTTAAACATACCGGGGATGTCAGGGATCTGTATTCAAACACACCACATGAAGAAAACAACTTCTCAAACTTGATAACACAGCTGCAGCATTCAGAATACAATGATGCATGTACTTCTTGCAACACATTTTGTATTGGAGTAATGTGCAAGTAAGCAAAACCCAAGAGACTAAACACTAAACACCAGACCCAAGAGACTAAACACCAATGCTTAGTTTAAGACCATTTTCTGAACATAACCTGCAGGGGTGGGGAGACTGGAGCAAGATGGACCTCTGGGGAGAATGTTGCTAGTGGACCTCCCGCTCACTAGGTGGCACCCAGTTGTAATCTGTGAAAAAGAGACAGGTCAGTATTCTGTAAAGACCAGGAAACTGATCTTATGCACCTCTGGAGGTGAATAGTTGATCCAGGTAGTGAACTAGATGTGTGGTACATGTGGGTAGAGGCTGGAGGAAGACAGACAATATGACAGCACCCTGTGACGGCATGTGCCATGGGGTTTCTAAAAGAACAGCAATGTTGTACAGAAACTGTTTCTATATTCACATTAAACCCACAGTCTATTATCCAGAAATGTGAATCTTCTTCCTAACAGTCAACAACATAAACAGGTTGAAGGTCCACAATCCACATCCAAAGCAGAAAGCCACCAGGCATTCAGAACATACTGGGCCAGGAACAATAACAATGTCCAGAGCCAAAAACCAGAGTCCAACAACCAGAGAAACACAAGCACACTTACAGATCTGTGGTGGTTCAGGTAACAAGGACATTCAGGCAGACTGGAGGGGCACAGGTGTAAGTGATTGACTTGATTGACCCAAGAGAGAGCAGGCAGCACAAGGTGAAACTTCCAGAAAAAGGAAGTGGGATTCAATGAGATTGTAAGGTTTGGTTGTGTTTTCTCTTTTGGCAGGACCTGTGTTATCTAGTTGGTGATGTTGTTTTCTTATTTCTTGCTTATTTGTATGTGTTGCAGTGCATTGAGCACTCAGGGCCACTGTAGATACAACCCATATCAGAATTTCAAGAAACAGCAGCCAAATATTATCTGTTAAAATCACTGCTGAAAAATAAATAGGTTATCCTTACATGATGTTACAATGCTATGGTAAGGTTTTAATGAGATTTAGGCACAAAACAAGGTTTAAAAAAAGACAATAGTTTGGGAAAAATTTAAGTTCCTAAGATATTTACTGTCATTGTTACAACAATAAACACATGATTAAGGTTATAGAACAATAATTGTCATTGTTGCTGCCCTATTCAACAACAACAGCAACAACAACAAAAAAAAAAACACAAAAAACAAAAACACTTGTAACTAACAATTAATAACAGGCTAAGAGCACATTTAAAAAGAGGCAGAGTGGATTTCAACTATTTGTTGGCATATCTGTTTTCTATGTGGCTGTTATAACAACAATTATTATAAGTTTATCTGTGATTTTAAGCTGGCAAGTTCTTTTAACAGAGAAGACGGAGGTTCCTGTAAAATATCTAACTGAAATTTAACAGACAGTCCATAATGTTTTTTAATTCATGCAAGGTATCCTAATGAAAGTAATTGATTATATAAATAAATACAAATGTTTAAAAATGTACCTTTTTTATGCAAGGTAAAATAAACTAAATTCTTGCTGCAAAGGATTTCAGTATAGCTGAAACTGTGGTGGCAGATGAAAATATGAAATATTACTATTCATACACGCATGCATGAATAAAAGCACTGGTGCTGTATATGCATAAATATGCATATGATGTTTGATGTTTTTATACAAGCTGTGACAAAAAACACATGTTCCCAGCCAAAATGGCATCTTTCTATAATCGGCCAAATACAAAGAGTCTAAATCCATGCAAAATTTTAATAAAAAGGATGAGAGCTTTTTTGGTAAGGGACACGTGCAGTGAAAACCCCATTTCCCTGTTTCTAAAAACAACCCATCAGGAGAGTATACAGGGGAGAAGATGTTACTACATGTCTGACAGTATGACAGAATTACCTGCAAATCACATGTCTAAAAATAAAATAAAGAAAATTTCCTATTTTTCTTGTATATACATTACATTCCTTTCCATGAAGTCAATATCATGAAATCTGAAAGGGTTTAAATATAAAATGATCCAGATTACTGTAGCAGAAAGACATTTTCTCTTTTCTTCCTATCCATTAGACCAAAATAAGTGATTTACTATTACCAATATGTTGCAAAAATGAAACTAAGAAAACATTATTGGGGCCCCTGTGGACCCAGAATTGAAATGATCTCAGCTGGAGATCTAAATGTAACAAGTGGAGCGCTCCCCTCCTTCAGTAACCCAGACAGAGTTATCCAACAAAGCAACACTGACACAGAATCAGTATTACATTTAACTCTGGTTTGAGAAGCCATTACCTTGGCACAGACAAGACAGCTTTATTTAATCTACAAGCTGCCAGCTCTGTCCCCTTCCCAGACTGGCACGGCAGGTGCTTGTTCAGTCATCTGTAGGGGCTGGCATGAGTTAGAGAATTTGATTATATCTGGAGTCCTGAAAAACCCGGCAAGGAGCAAAGTTCATACTGGCCTATCTGCACAAAAACCCTGAAATCAGTGCCTTAGTTTGGGATACACCCCATAAAATTATACATTACATGTGTAAAAGGTGCAAAGTTTTAGCCTTGGAATATTTAAGATTAATATTCACTTCAGACAAGAAGGATAGAAAAAGGCATAAAAGAGAAAAGTGAAAGGCACACCTTTCTTTCTTTCTTTCTTTCTTTCTTTCTTTCTTTCTTTCTTTCTTTCTTTCTTTCTTTCTTTCCCTCTGCACCTTCTTACCCTATGCTGACAGGCCTGCACGGCCAATACCTACAACATACAGTAGATTATCTAGACACATCTGAGCGTTCACCTCACTGACATGAGCAGTGACATACACAGGTGTAAAATGTAAGATGATGAAAGATGACTGAAAACACATTTACAGCATGCATGACAGGTCAGAGGTTAGTAAGCTGTGTGCTGTCTGGGACTGGGGATAAGGGAGCACATCCAGGCTAGATGGTTAAACCCCAAGAAAAAGAGCTGCCTGAAATGCCACGATGGAGTCACGCTGTAGCTGCACTAGAGATTTATCAGATTTAGATGGGACTGTGGTCAGGCTGACCTGCTCTTTCAACCACACCATGTACTGCACACGTAAAGATTAAAACCACACAACCTTGCATACTGTACAGTACTGAGGGATATTTTGCAGATTTTAAGTTATAGTCAAGGGCACACACATACTTTAATCATGTCTAATCCTTCTGAAAAAGCCACAGTCTGTTTTTGTTTTCTGAACTCATCAAGGTTAAGGGTTTTACTATTGTTGTAACAATATCAAGATGAGGCAGCAAGGCCACTAAATAGTGAACATTTTAAGTGGGAGTTTTGGCAATAAGCAGAGAACCTGCTCATTAGTTGGGCCCCATTTGCACACACATACACACAGAGGAATACAATGAATATTTTTAGACACTTTTGGTTTTATACAGCCAGATATTTTGATTTGTGTGTTCTCACAGTATTGCCACTGTGGTCCCATTTCTGTGATAGACAGAATATAAATTGAAAATTTATATTGTCTTCTCTTTTAGATCCTGATTTGTGAAAAGAGACATTTCGTGTGACTCTTGAAGAAAGAGGAGGCTGGGCTGGTGTCATTTACCATAAGAGTTTTTGAATTTTTTCCCCTTGAATAAACATCTTTAGTCCCTACTGCTCAGTATTTGTTCTAGGATTTTAGAAGCTGCAAGGCTGCAAAGTCAACAACCAGTGAGTTGTCCTCCTTCTACCATTACAGGTCATGTCTCTTCTCATTCTGTTCACACTAACAAATTACACTGGCCTGACACAGAAAATAGACATAATAAGGGCTGTTTGTTTTTCAGTGTCCTTTTCTAGACAAAGTCATGGCTGCTAAATGTTTGCTGTAGCTTAAGGTATTTCTCTGAAGACTCTGCCTGAGGTCTGCTTGGTTTGGGCTGTAATTACTCTGTTCTATTTTCATGCTTGTTGGTTCTGCATACAATGGATGCTGATCACTGAGCCACTGCACATTTCCAGGAGCTGTAATTGAATAGTGAAATGAAGAAGCTGAACATCAGCTGTGACGTTAACATACTGCAGATGGCAGTAGTTGAACAGGCATATGCATGTGAGCCAGGTTCTGCTTTTTTGTCTCGAATGTTAACTCCTCCACAGGTGACAGATGAGAAGACAGAGCTTTCCCAACAGTGTAGTAGTACTTTTAATCCAGTTCAGATTTATGATGTCAACAGAGGGAAAATTCTCTGTTGCGTCTAGTCTGAGATGAAATGGAATGTGTGCACAGACATTAAATAAAAAGGAGGGTCTTTTGGTGGGTGATAGAAAAAGAGGGTTTGCCTGATTCACTGCAGTGAATATCCCATGTGATTCATCCCACAACCTTTTAGAAGTCTAACTGAGGGAAGGCATGAGGTGAACTGATAACCAAGCACTACATCAGACAGGAATGAATTGAAAGACAAAGTGTAAATTGCAGCAACTCCAGGAGAGATGAAAGGCAGAGCTGAAGAAAGTTCAAATTGGAACTTAAAACAGATTGACTCTGTCTAGTGCCTCATTCAACATGTACACCCTGTGGCTGGGTTCCTCATTTACATAAAAGTCTAGGCCTTCATCTGACAGGAGAAAAAAAAACATGTGCTGCTGCTTCAAGAGAACACAAACATGAGGGATATTGCATCATACTCTTATTCTGCAGATACTCCCATGGTCACACTTGACATATCCATTCATGCGTTAATCTGCTGTATAAGGACAGTTGCATAAACTACCCAACCACATGTTCTAAATCACAGAAAGACTGCAGCATGGAGCCAATTAAGTGTGTATTCCTCAGGAAAAAAATGAGGAGCCAATCAGCCAAGTCAATGCTGGACACAAATGAGGGGTCAGCTTAAATAAAGACACCCATTCTTAGGTTTAACAGAAGCCCTAGCATTAAAGATTTAAGGAATGAGCTGAAGATTTACAGCCCTGTTTAGACACAGTTTGTCTGTCCTGTCAAATGCTGCATTGCTAATTCCTCACAGTGAAACATAGCCATATCACCCTGCCAAGAGCAATTATTTGTTGCATCATGAAGATTAGAGCATGACCTTAATGATCTATGCAACACTGAGTGTTGGATTACTATTTTACCTGCGCCAGTCACTGAAAGGCATGCTGCATGTTATATTTTGATTGTGTGGGCAGGAGCTGATATCCCCTCAGCCTTCCCCTTGTGGAACCTAATGCCAGCAGCAGGACACTCTGGGGAGGCTTCAGCAGGACAAGGCATTCAGCCAAATAGCAATGCCACACAGCTCTGCAATTTGTCTTCCTCCTCCTCTGGACACACCTCATGAAAACAAATGAACTCTCACCTCTGTTGCTACAGCCAGGAAGCTCGCAACATTGTTAGAGGCAACAATTCATTGTAGGATGCTGGGGTTGTTATGGGTTCTTGAGTACCACTCCCTAAGGGGTGGATTCAGACCTCTCCACACTTGTGATTGGATTTCACTAAAATTGGCCAAGGTGAAAAAAAAGTGAATGATACTTACTTGACCTCTGATGTCTAGTGATGTTACACTTTAGGATTTGTGCATCACATAAAAGAATGTAATAGATATGTGTAATAGAAAACAAGTGTTGGAAATTCACTTCAGGGTCAGAGGCCAGATGCTGTATAAGCACTCCTGCTGCACAAAGATCATAAAGCAGTGGGCGGCCTATTGATTTCTTTATCAGTGTTTCCATGTAGCCAGTGGCCGAAACACTGGGATAGATATGTCTGTCATCTTTATGTGTACAATGCCCAAGAGTGTTGGAACCTCAACAATTTCTGCTAACTGTGCAAAACATTATCTTTGATTGTGTTTTCTTCATTTACAACTTTGATTTTAAAACCACAATATGGTAAGATCAGTATACTGTATATATGTTGCTTTATGAGTAGAGAGTAAATGGAACGGTGTTGCTTTATTGCAACTTGGGTCTTATTTTTAAACAATATTATATTCAACGTTAATTGCTAAGACCTAGGAGCATAACTAATATAACAGTGAGAAACATGAAGGGTCAGGTAGCCATGCAGGCCAAAATCAAGGCCACTTTACTGTAGAGGTAAAACTGAGTACACAGCTATGGCAGGTATACTGTAGTTGGTGTTGAACTTAGATGTTGATTTGTAGTTTGAAAGTTTACAACATCTGGTTTGGGTCTTAATTTTTATTTTTGCCTTTGATTTCTCTTCCAAACTGATTAATCGTTTAACATTTTAACATTTTCACACTTAAATGATTCAGATCATCAAAAAAGTAATTATAAAACCTTATGTGAATAAGCTATTAGATAATTATGGTTTTAAGGTTTTAGTCAAAGTTCAGACTTGATTGATATTGAGACCTTAAACAGGCCATTCATGCTTAAAAACCCTCCAATGTGGCTGAATCAAAACAATTCTGGAAAGAAGAGTGGGCCAAAATTCCTCCATAGTGATGTGAAAGATTATCACAAATGCTTGTTTGCAGTTGTTGCCACTAAGGATGACACAACCTCTTATTATGTTTTAGGGGCAATTATAATTTTACTTGAAGCCAGGCAGCTTTTTTTCCTTTAATAAAAAAAATCCTTATTTAAAAACTGCATTTTGTATTTACTCAGGTTATCTTTGTGTAATTAAAAATCATTTAGTGTAATGAATATGCAAAACAATAATAAAATCTGAAGGGGGCAAATATTTTTTCACAGCACTGAATGTTTTTATGCATGAATAACACAACGAGTCCTGCTTTGTTGAGTAGTAGTAAAATAAGGTGTTGTTAACACCATATTTATCAAAACTCAAAACACTACAGAAAATCTACTAAACTGCTGCTGCCCCCAGGGTGATGCTAGTGACTCTTTAATGCATTACTTAGCTGGTTACAGATAGTTATAGGGGTTCAGGACTTGGGCAGTGTGTGCAGACACATAGTTTTTACCAGTAGCACAAACAGAATAAGCTAAGAACTCATTCATAAGTATTGTACAATAATATCACAATAACACAATATGTATGCAAGGTTTGTTAACAGTCATGAGTTTTTGTTGCGACAGCGATGTACTGAACTGAACAAGGGTGTGCTGCTTTATTACTTAATGTTAACATTTGACTGGTAAATCCCGTGGTAACATAGCTTATTCCAGTAAATACATTTCCATAAAAACAGATCAATTCATATTGTGGTTTATTATATCTGCATCTGTGGATAAAGGCAACTACTGGCCTGTACTGCACCTACTCATGGTGACTGATTTCCTCTGTAGGCTTTAGGGATTAGGTTGACTTGCTGGTTGAGTACATCAGCGGTACTCCAGTGATTCGCTTACAGAGGGCAACATCACAGCTCAATTCACTGAAAACCTCAATGCTGTCATCAGTAATATGCAACACTGAAATGCTTGTGACTTCTTTTCTTTCCAACAGTTACCAATCAAATGTATTACTGTCATTGTATCACTGTAAATTACAGTGTCATCTGAATTTTCTATCCACTAACCACAATTACCTTTTCACAACAAGCCATCAGAGGGTTTGTCAGTCATATACATGTCATTGCTGTATTTGGTTAAATTATACAGCATAAGGACACAATATGCTGCATATACTTTATAAATTTAGATTAATTTAACTGTACTTCTCATGCACATTACAGAAAAGACATCCCAGAAATATGAGATCAAACTATGTACAGATATTGCCTATAGAATATAATCAGAAAATGCTTTATAATAACTAATCCTGCAGTGATTACAGTGAAGGTGAATTTCTAAGTAAAAGTGCACTACACTAAAAAAATGTGTGGTTTCTGCAGAGTAATTACATAGATCTTTCTGATAGTTGTCTCCTTGACCCTTTTGCAATTCTATATGAGTAATGGATATGCTCTCAATCCCATTAAGACTCTAGATAAGGTACTTAAATGCCACTGAGTGTCAGCTGCTATCAGATTTTAATCCTCTTCACCCTTTATTGTGGGGTAGCTTCATGTCGGGCTTGGTAAATGGGGAGAAAAAGATTAAAGCTGTCATAATACATGTGAACTTCTTCGTAATTTGAATGTATACTGTATACAGGTAGATTAATTTTCATTTCCCATCCCAATTTCATTTGTTTGTTGTTACTAGTTTAAAACAAGCAAATATGTTGTTTTATGTTTTTAATGTGACATGTTTAATATGGAATTTGAATTTTGTGTTAAAATATTTATAATGCTATGAAAGAATGAAACAATCACATTCATGATGCTCTACACAAAAGAAAATGTTTTTATGAAAGAAAAATGTTTTTATGGGAGTAATATGTGATCTTGGGAGCACAGATAAAGTACCTTTTGATTAATTCTGAAAATGGCCAAGAAAATTTAATTAAATTATTTTTACTAAGGTAATATGACATACTTGTTGTCCAGGACCAGTGAAAGAATTTTCAAACATGCAAAACTAGAGGAAAAACAAAAGGTAGAACAAGAAAAATAACAGCAGGCTTTGAGTGTTTAGTACAACCTTGATTGTAGGAATAGGTTCCTTGCAGTGTGTAGTCTTCAACCCTGTGGTTTTATCAGCTTGTTCACTAAAATTATGGTATTTTAATTTTGAGATTTAAAGGAAACACTAACTTACATTGAAAGTGTATTTTCCACCGTTTTGTTAAATTAAACACGTTTGCTTGGGAGAAAACCCCACTTATGACTGTGTCGGCTTGAAAAAAGCACGAGGTAAACACATTCAGATATTCTGTTTCACTTTGTCTTGTTCCCATGCCTTGGAGTCAGAATAAAGGGGATTGAATGCGGAGGAGTGGAAGGTCAGTTGTAGTGAATGTGCAGGCGTGCATGTGTCAGAAGTTAATAGAGGCAACGGTGGCTCTGTAACAGATTACAGCAGCTCTGTCAAAGGAAGACGGGAGGCAAGGCCTGCAGCCCATTCATCACCAGCCCTGTCTTCTCCTCAGCCTCAGTCTCCTTAAGCCATGTGATAAAGGTGCATGTCAGCTCCTCTCTGCTGCTCAACTGCATCCAGTCCCTGCAGAATCACACAGGATCGGTGCCTTTAAAGATTGACACCATAGCCATAGTGATACCAACTCCACTGCCTGCTTGCTAATTTATTGTATATATGGAACGGGGCTTAACTTTCAAAAGAACATTATTTATTTAAATACCTTGAAGTTCTAGCACAGATAGTACCTGTAGAAGTCACCATAGGACATATACAATATGCTTCAGTTTCTAGTATAGAACATCCCCAGTCGGCTTGACTGCTCAGGGGACTCTAGTATTAACCTTGCCTGAAATAGACACTGTCTTGTTCTGTGGTGCTCTGATGGCATTAAAATCAGAATAATCATTCAGACTAACAACCATTTGGCAGTCGTTTCTGTTGACCTAGATTACAACATCAGGGGATATTTTTCCCCCATTAGTGACACAGGCTTATGCTTAGCTCTCAACTGGGTGTGTAGGTGGCTGCTGGTTGAGTCATTTAATAAGGTATAGGCAATTCAATCACACCATGTTACAATATAAGTGTTGTATTTGCACATATTAAGAGGAAATGTTATATTGGCTATTGTTCATTCTTTCAGAATAATGCATAATTATTGCTACAGAATCATAATAATATTTAAACTGAGTCACTCCTTTCAGCAACACTAACCATTAAATAAATCAGTACAAATCAGCTTTAGTTCTGTCTGCACTGCTGAAGATTATTCTTTACCTCTCAGACTAATTCATGACATTCTATGATCACTTGCAACAAAGGAAATGCATATCTGCTTGTTGTGTTCAAGCAGACCTTTAAAAGCCTTCGAGATAAAAGCTGATATGATTCCTAAAAAATAAAAGAAACAATCACACTTTATTCAGGTACTGAACAAACATTAGGTTAGTCAAAGAGCAGGGATACTCACTGCTATGCAGTGTAGACGTCAGTATAAAGAACACATGCAGTAGCTGTACTTTTTAGAGCTGAAAGGGGATACTTTCTTTTATAAAGGAATAACACAGGGAGGCCAGGGTCTTTTACTTTTTTAAAATTTTATCATTGAGTGATGATACTGAGAAAACCTTGTTCCATATTTTCACTTGCAGTGTTTCTTTGTAAGTATGTGTGACCTACATGGACTGTGATAAAATTTCAAAACTAATCTTTGGGGATTCATTATATCAAGAATCATCAAGTGGTGAAGGTACATGTAGCTGGGTGGGAAAAAGTCGTGCAATTTTTATGTACACCACCAGATGGCCAAGCGGAGATACCTTTGTGAGCGCAAAGGATCCTGGGAAGGACTTGGAGAGCTAAAAACCATTTGACTGCCGTGCTGAGGCATGTGCTAATTGCAACAAGATGAAGATCAGGATGTTTTTTTTGGTTTTGTTTTTGTTCTTTTTTTTTTGGTCAAGACAGAGAAGTGCCACCACAGCCTCTTGCTTGTTTCCTACACCAGCAACTGTTGTTTGGGCAGCTGCACATACAGGACAGTGTTTCAGTGTCTTGTCCAAGGACACCTCAGTATGCAACATGCAGCTAGCCAACTGTCCTACCAACTGAACTAGATGGTGTCCCATGCTGCCCCCTATCCGAACTGAGTAGCAAGTATGATCAGGCTATGATCAGGCCATGGCTAAAATAACTGCACTAAGTAGTAACACAAACAGGTCTTATGTGTATTTGCGTAGTGAACGCCTTGTCCAGCCCTTCAGTGGTGATGCTATTGTTCATGGTCGTTCTGTTGATGAGTTTCTTGATGAAATACAGAGGACTATCAGGACTTGGGGCCTAAGTGACAGCGACCAGGTTGACTTCATTCTCTACTTCCTATAGCTGGCACCAGCTAGAGGAGGAAGATTTTTTTTAATACTTCCACACACTGTCACAGATTCTTTAGATACTTCATCTGGTTTTTGTTTAAGGACTGAGTTAAAGTTTTCTGCACTAACTTGTAAAATGAGTGCAGAAAACAAAAAAACCGATAAATTATCTGATGCTAGGGTAGCAGTCAGAGACTGCAAAATTTGTGGAGGGATTCAGGGATTCTGCTCTCAGAAGGAAGCTTAAAACATGGTTAGGAATAAGCCAGAGTCTACATTTTTTGAGTTGCATCAAGAATCTGTTGCTTGGTCTCTTGATGTATATTATGTGAGATCTCATTGTGAAATTAGTGCACAAGATAAAGTGTCTCCTACACTTGATTAAATCCTTAAAGTTGGTACTGAGCAAGACAAGGTTATTGGTGCATTCATCATGGTGAGACAGACTGTCACTCTCAGAGACAAGCAAGAGACAAGCCAGACAAAGGTGGAAGGTCGGGACAAAGGCTAGAGTTTACAGAGGATAGGGAGCCTGTCTGTTTCAAATGCAAGGGAGCAGGATGCATTTCCAGGAAGTGTAGATGGCACAATCCATAGAGTCAGTCCACTGCCGGTGATGCCCCCTTCTCAGGGACACTAGCTTCCTTGATTGCTGAGAGCCGAGCAATCCGAGGTGAAGTTTTGTATGAGGAGTTGGCATGTGTCTAGAAGTGGAAGTGGAACTGGGTGGTGTTAAGGCTAAAAAACTCTTGAAAACTGGAAGCCAGGTTTGCATCATTAAGTGATTAGTCTGACAACACTTGCTTGGTGAGAATGAAGACACGGCCTTCAGCTAAATGGCTAAAGCTAATGGTAGCCAACTCATTGCCAATCGCTTACAAAGGTTACATTGAGTGATCCAGCCCCAGAAAAGCCAGAACCAGTTTCTGAAGTGTCTAAGGCAGAAAAGATGGGTGCAGAGCAGCAGGGGACAAAAGGGGACAATCCATGCCAGAGAAATTACTCCCAGTACTGATTGAAATGAATGTGATTAAGACATGTAGGGAGTTGGCTATTGCCAGTTTCGACTCTGTCCTGGGAGAGGAGCTAAACTTATCTCGGAGAGAAGCCTTTCAAGGAGCATAAACAAGGGACATAGTCAAAAAAGACATCTGCCGCCAGAATAGCTGGTTAAGGTTAAGGTACAGTGCATGTACCAGCAGCTTTAGTTGCCACAGTGTAGGCAAAATGGCCTGGAGTGTGTTTGGATGACTAGACGTTGATGCTGTTAGAGCCTACTAACAGTGGCCTTGCAGTGGTCCCACTCCAAGTAGTGAACCTCTCACAGGAAGATTTGTGATTAGCACCCAGAACGAAACCTGGTGTTCTCATTGTTATTAAGTGTGTTAAGGAGGCAATGGAGGTGCATTTCAATCCCATCTCTGCTGACCACGAGGAAGTGTCAGCGGACAGAAAGGAGGTAAAGACAGTGATTGGCAGTCCTTAATAGAACATCAAGTTAGCAGCACACTTAGTCCAGTACAAAGATGTTTTGCTTTCAGGGACAAGGACTAAAGTTACACTGGTAAGGTCAAACACAAAATAAATTTTGATGATGTCCCCATCATCCAGCTTTACAGACAAGGTAATGCTTATGGTTTTGTGTAGATTACAGACGACTGAACTCAAAAACTAAACTTGACTCGTTTCCCCTGCTGCACATTGATGAGTGCTTTGATTCTCATGGGGCAGTTTTTCTTGACCATTGATCTTCCAAGTGGGTACAACCAACTGGCAGTACACGAGAAAGATATGCACAAGGTAGCCTTCCCGACCAATTTTGGATTATTTGGATTCCATTTGGTGTTTGCAATGGACCAGCAATTTTCCAAAGACTCACAACATAAATAACTTGGCATTCCAGATAATGTTTGTGTACTTGGGCGATATATTAGTCTATTCACCAATAGTGGGGCTACAGACAGTGTTGTGGAGACTAAGGGGAACAGGGTTACAGGTCATGGTAGAGAAATGCCAGTTCCTTCAGTCCACTGCACACTTCCTAAGTCACCAGATCTCAGCTGAGGGCATAAGCAAAGACCCAGACAAGGTAGCAGCAGGAAACAGCAGGAAACATGTAGCATGAAGCTGGAGCTACTTGCGCTCAAGCGAGTTGTATCAGAGAAATTCCCAGGGTACTTGTTAGGGTCTAAATTCACTGTGATAACAGACAATAACCCTTTATGTCGCCTGAACACAGCAACACTAGGGGCAATTGAATACTGCTGGGTTGCTCAACTCCATTTGTCTTTGAAGTGCAGTATTGGCCTGGCCAATATAACACCACAGCGGATTCCTTCTCTAGGCAGCCATTAAAAGGGTAGCCTCTGCAGGATGGAGATAATGATGAGAATATTTTTGGTTGAATATCCATTTGCAATATGGTCAGGAAAGTGACAGCCTTGAAAGCAGATCTAGTGAAAGCAGATGTGAAGTGTTGTCCAGTTGGGCAGGTTCGTGCTGGCACAGTTAAGTAAAGTAAGTACTAATTTTACTTACTCTAAAGATAATACACTGACTGCCAAGTTACTCTCAAAATGAGTTGAAACAGTTTCAGAACAGTAATCCTACATACAGATATTTTTGAGACTAGAAGAAAAGCCCACCCATCACCAGACACAAAGCTTGGCCAAACCTGTCATTTCTCTGCTCAGACAGGGATCCAGAGTAAGGAAGGTTGATGGATTACTGCATGGTGTCATCAACGATGCATGTAGGTGAATGTCAACACCTCCTTTTACCAGCATGTCTATATCAAGCAGTACTCAAGAGTGTGCATGATCACATGGGACATCAGGAAGTAAGAACACACGCAGAACCTTTGGAGGCGGAGGTTTTTTTGGTTTGAGATGCATGAATATGTGGAACAGTGGGTAAAGCAGTGCTAAATATGTGTACTGAGCAAGATGCCACAGCCAAAGATATGTGCCCCTGTGAAACCCTTTCTAGCTACACAGCCTCTTGATGGTGTTGCAGTAGATTTTAGTGTGTTGGAGCCCATCTGTAATAGTGATGGTGACAGCCCCTTCTACTGAGGTTGCATTAGAACCCCCAGATTCAGATCCTAAGTAAGTAGTGATAGAAGAAACAACATACCCAGAGTGTTGGCAGGTGGGAAACAGTTTTTTTATGTACACCACCAGATGGTGCTCCACCTTAAAGATACCCCTGTGAGTGAAAAAGATACTGGAAAGAACTTGGAGAACTAAAACCAAGACGTTGTGTCATATGGCTGCTGTGCTGAGGCATATGTTAATTACAAGAGGACTTGGACTGTTTATTTATTTATTTTTTGTCAAAACAGAGAAGACCCACCACAGTCGTTTTTGGATGTTAGGCTGTAGTTTCTTTCCTACACCAGTTTTTATTGTTTTTTTCCAAAATACAAAATATATTTTTTGCCTTGGGCCAGTTTTTTTTTTTATTCAATATGAACTATGGAATACTAAAATGTGCTATTCACTGAATGAGTCTTTCTTAAAGACTCACCCATAGGACATACCAGTACAACACATTATCTCACAATTGGTCTATCCTTCTATAGAACATGAACAACAATCATTATTGTCACACTTTGCTGTAATGTAATGGTGCATTTCAATAGAAAGACATGTGCCATGCCTTTAGCACATAATAGCTATGAATAAAAAGCACTGAACTGATAGCATACAATAATTAAGTTATCTTTCTAACATGATAAAAGACTGATCCTTTCACAATAGAACCGAGAAAGGAATAGAAGCATCATCTAATTTTTCAAAGGAACAACTGTGCCTGCTATAAAGGCAGACTGCAATATGATGCTCACACCTCATAATGAAACTTTACTTTTCATTCTACAGTCCATTTCATCTTCACCCCTCTGCTATGTCCTAGGTCCTTGAGGTGTGCTAGATGAAATGTTCCCCCAGAGTGAATAAGTGTTGTGCAGAAAACTGGTTAGGCCTGCGTTCATTTTGCAGTCAGTTCCCTTCTGTGCCTCCAACACAAGAAGGGTACTTCTGTTAACAACCCTGTCAGCTGAAATCTAATCCAGCTACTTGAAGTCTGCACTGAAATGATATTTCCTCCTTCATGTAACAACACATGGTCTTAGAAATGCAACACATTTCAAAGTGGTGACTGCAACAGAGACATTAGTGGAGAGGCGAGATGTACCGTCCTCCAGAGACAGACATTTTTGGACTGATGGGGATTAAGCTGGAGAATGATGATGGAGATCAAACAGATTACATGAATTATTAATCACGAGCATTTTGTCCCTGATACCCTGAGGAAAAAAAAACAGGTAATGTAACATAATCCACATGTCATTTATTTTCTGGAATGTTATTAAAGCATATATATATATAAGTATATACACATGTATATATAAGTGTTTGTTCATTTACCATTAAAAATACACTATATTGCCAAAAGTATTGGCTAACCCATCCAAATAAGAAAAATTAGGTGTTCCAATCACTTCCATGGCCACAGGTGTATAAAATCAAGCACCTAGGCATGCAGACTGTTTTTACAAACATTTGTGAAAGAATGGTTCGCTCTCAGGAGCTCAGTGAATTCCAGCGTGGAACTCTGATAGGATGTTTGTCATGTTAGCATATTAAGACATCATGATAAGGACATATGAAGTAATGATGGTAAATGTATAACTGTACTAGATAATTGTTCATTGACTGATAAGACACCTAAGGCAATGTTATTGTCATAACACACAAATATAATTTGGTTCTAGATGCAAAGCTTAAACTGAATATGTGCAAAATTACCACACATAGAAATTTGTTTAATAGTTGCTAGTAACTAAAAATGGAATTGGTAGCACCATTGGAAAAATCTCCTATTCCTAACCTTTCCATCACGACAATCTATACTGAAATATGTAACAAGTTATTTTTCACATTTCTAGAGCCCTGTGGATTAAATCTGGGTACACTGTGGATTAACTCTGGGTACATAAAACATTAAAAAGGTAACAACTGATAATCCAGACATCAACAAGATGAAGAAGTATGTAGCCCCATTTTCCTTCATTTAAAGCAACACTTCTCATCATACAGCCACTGGGGAAATTGTTTGAGAATTGGCGCTGTTTCCAGTGCTGTTATTGCTGTACCTTATCTAGATACAAATTTGTGTTTAAAAAAAAAAATAACCCAAAGCATGTGAGTAAACCTTCACAGAGTGCAACAGAACACTCCTGAAAACCATTACATCAAATTGCTGCTGTCTTGCTGAATTATCCTCACCCTGCATTAACTGAGTGGAACGATATATAGTCTGTGTTTTTCTTCCATAATCATTAATATAATAGCCCTGAAAGAAATATTAATGTGAACCAAACATCCAATCATAGTCGCTCAGCTTGCTCATGTTATGATAAAAGCTTGTGCCACATTACAGTGTGATGTAAACTCTCTGCAATCAAATTTTGTTTTTCTACCTCAATGCCTTGGGCACTTGGGCCTAAATTTGCCAAAGAAACATCACTACAATTCAAAGCTTGATGCTCCCAAGTGTAGAACTCTCTTCTGTCAGCCAGAGAGTTTGGTTCTCCCCTCTAGTAAGGATGCGGACAGCGCCCTCAGCACTCGTTTATGATGGGGAGAGCTGATGAAGAAGTACAATGCCATGGCCAGAGGTTAGAAGTGTTTATGAGGAGTGTCATCATGGCTGACAGCCTTCCCACTCTTTGATTTATACACTTCGAACTGCAACAGGCACCTGCCGAGAAGTAACAACCTCGCCTGCGGAGGACTGTAGAATTGTTTCAAGCAAGAGGTGATGCCAGCAGACGTAATGGCACTGTTAGATGTGGGAAATTCAACAACTGGAATACTGCACAAATATTTGCTTGGAAGGTTTTTCAGATGTGCCTGTCATCTGATAAGGAGAGTGTCTTATTTATTTGTTTATTGTTCTGTAGTCACTCACGAGTCATTTTTTTATATACAGTAATTATAATGTATTAACATTTATATTTATAATAGTTCAGATAGATTTTGATAATGCTTTGCTAACATATGATTAACATACCTTGATCTTTACTTTTTTTATGGAGACTAAAGGGAAATCAGTTAAACTAAAAGCCCTGCTTATACAGTAAATCCTTTTCTGTGAATTGTGCTGCCCGTCTGGAGGTTGATTCATCTCAGACTTCTATTCATATGACACTTTCTCCTGTAGCTTGATGCAACATTAAGGATCAAATAACACACCTTGTTGTGTAACACATTTTCATTATGACAGCCTTTTCTTCATTTGTCACTCTGGTTAAATTCATCCACAATATCACACCAATACAAGCAGAGTTTTGAAATGATTATACGATGAAATATTACCTAGATGATATATTCTTTTCTTGATTCTTTGGACAGTGACATTTACACATTTCTACCACATTTTTCTATTAAGTGACACATTTTTGTTCTTGCAAAGCACAGATAAGACTAATTGGACAGTTGAGAGGTTCATGAATTGATGGTATGGCTTGAGTTGCTTTCCATTTAAAACGTGGCATGAATTCATTAAGATCCCCCTGCAAGTTCTTTGAGTTCCCTGTGACCTTCACTAGGCTTTAAAGTAATGTTTTTGTTTTACTTTTTACCTCTTTTCAATTTACTATTATTTTATTTTTTTACACTTTACTATATCTATACCTACACACCATGTACCTACACAGAGATGTGTAAATACTGTAAAAATATAAAAACAAGAAGAATAAATAATAAACATAAAAAATGGCCAAAACATATACAATATTATTATTAATTAATAAAATATTCCTTGTCTTATTTACGGTCTCAGCATAACGTAATGGCACTGTTTGCAATTTCCTGCTGTTTTGCATGAATTGCTCATGAAATGTAATCTGATCTTTCCCAAGTTTACAATATGATAAAATGCATAGGGCCTGATTTACTGAGATCCTAAATAATTAATACTAAAATGTGTGCAGACTTAAAAATTGCGTGTTTCGTTTGTGACTATTTAGTGCCTGGTCTACTAAGAAAAATTGCGTGATTGACCACAGGTGCAAATATAAGCAATCATATTTAAATCATTTTTCACTCGTGTCTGTCATTGAAAGATTACAAAATGACCAGAAATTGTATACTGAGAAATTAAAGGTGTTAGTGGGACAGGCTAGTAAACCCTTTGATTAGCCACAGCAACAAAATATCAGGAAGGAGAAATGCTATATAAAAGTAGCTCCTCTAAGATTTGATAAATCAAACACCACATAAAAGTCACATTTGGACTCATTCATTGCATCCTGGATGTATGGAAAACAGAGTTAGCAGGTTGTACACACACTCACATACAGTATGTACACATCTTTTCCTGCATAGAGTACATTAAATATATGACTTACTTTTATAAGAGCTTCAGTTCTATTTCTTAAGTCCAGGTCTCTATGTGCCTTAACTATTGTGAAAGTGTAAAAGGAACACATTAGATAGAATAATGAAATAACGTGAAAAATGTCTGTTTCTGTGTTGTACAATATGACCAAAAAATATTTTAGAGCACAGATCTCAGAAAGAAAAAAAGATGCATCTGCACTTTTTATCCCTCAAAACACCTGCTCAGTTTAATAATAAACAATAGATTCACCAAATTTATTGGCCTCAGAGTACTGTTCAGACAATGTTAGGCTCTGTGTATTTTTTCACCATGTAACACTTTAGTGATAAGACCTAAGTATATACTGAAAGAAATGGAAAAACTAAGACTAAAATCTTTATCTTTCAACACAGAGGATAAACTTAACCTATGTCGTGGTGTTATCAAACTCCAGTGAACGGGACCATATTTCTTGGCCATATGAACATTTACCCTCTGGTCTTCTCTGAATGGAAAGGCGCTGTATATCTCGAATCTCACATCTGGACAAATGTTCCCCTTGTACCCAACATGCCTTGCCTTTGATAAATCCTTTAAATTACTCCACGTTTCGTCCCCGGAAAACACATATTTTCTTTTCCAACGTCATCCCAGCACAGAGTAAAGAAGGGAAATGCACATGGAACAGCTTGTGTTGTGAACATTCCTTCAAAATAACAAAATGCATTTAAATAGTACACTTCAACCAGCAAAATACATCCACAGTAAATCTGGAAAACTGAGTTCTGTTATTCTTCAATTCAAAGACACTATATCAAAGAAAAATAATAGGATTTAAAATTCCAACAATCCTTTCGCATTCTCTGATCTTGATTTGACTTTATTATATTGATAAATGTTCCTTTTTGCTCAGGTGGGGTATTTTTAATTGCCATTGAGTGTAGAAAGAGCTAAATAAATACATTGACATGACTTGACATAAAAGCTTAATTAAGACACTATGGTTAAAACTCTTTCGGTCAAAAGGTTACATGAGGGAAAAAAGAACATGTCAGGTGCTGTGAGAAGCTAATGAACTAGCATAGGGTTTAGGAAGAGTATAACCACTGACTGCTCTAATGCCTTGCTATTAAACTATCAGAGCTGCCACAGTTAAAGCTTCAACACACCCTTCACCAGTTTGGTGAAGCAGAGGGCTTTTCATTTAGGCCATGATATAATTTTAGGTGTGCCAGATGGTAACACTGAGGATGGTCATCCCAGAGAAAATGTGTCTGTTTTCATCATTCCCAATGCAAATAGGTCAAATAAATGTTTTTCCCCTCAATTTATACAAAGAACAAGGTAAAAAAATAAAACATAACACATTTTGATACATACACATTGAATACACTTTTCCCTACATAACTACCCACACATCTTCCATGTATATTCACTTACACACAGGCATTCAGGTTGTGTTAAAGTACTCAATGACAGGCAACAGGTTGCAACAATGTTACTTTTCAATCACAAGAAACTTTCATGTTCCCAGAGTGTGTACTCACTGCGCATCATGGTATCCTGTGCTTCTAACCTAGTTTCTAGTGTTTCTCAAAGGAGTAACCACTTTGGAAAATAAGAAATTTAAGATCATATCTCTGTCAATTTAGGGTGTGATTTATGATTTGGAGTGAGAGGATGAAAGAGACATGCAGCTTGCCTGTTAACATCAGACACAACGCCCACAAGAACTTGCATCATGTTTTGTTTAAAACTGTTTAAAAAAAGGATACATTTTCTCACAAAGAACAGAGAAAATGAAGGATTAAATAGTATATATTACATTTTAACCATGCATATTGTTTATATATCTTGAATTGAGATTTACAGTGTTACAGTGTTTTTCGCTGTTGAGTTTTGAGCAAGAGATCACTTGTGTATTTCATTCTCAACAACACTGTATTACATGGGAGGAGGAGGGTTAACGGAGATACAAGTTATGGATGAAGGCACCCAAAGCGAGACTTGAATCACATTTTCTCTGATATTTGCAATAAACACTGACTCTCTTGTTTTCTGACATCTGATGCAATGTGTTAAACTAAATCCAAGCCCAACAGAGCAGAACAATTGTGGAAACCCGTTCTGCATGTCAGTTATTGGTAAATCAGGTGAAGAATCGGGAACAGATGTCACCAGTATTTCTTTTGGCTGACAATGTGCAGTGTTCCTCACAGCTGATGATGCCGCCATCTTTCAGAAAACAGTTATATGGATCAGAAGAAACCTTATGAGTATCAGAATATCATGTTACCAAGTCTTTATCTGAAACGCCTAAATCAAATTAAGCAAAATGAATCAGTAATCATAATTATAACAACCACGTCTATAGCCATGCATTAAGTTTAGCATGTTAGCATACTCACATTTGCTAATTAGAACTTTTTATAACAGAAAATAAGTACAGCTGATGTTTTTGGGAATTATCATCAAATGTGAAGATAAACTATTTGGACATACTGAAGTTTGATGATAAGATGAAGATAATTGCAGTTTATCTGAGGTAGGAACATGAACTTCTGTACCAATTCTAATGATGATTCATCTAATAGTCAGTAATAGTATAGTAGAGGTAATAGTCATTCATTATCACAATGAAAAACATTTAGTAAGATTTATTGAGTGAGAACCAAGAATAATACTAAAAATTGTTGAGCCAATCCATCAAATGGATAAATCAAATTCATCTAATAGAGCGAAGCAGAATGACTGATAAACTGACTGACAAACTAAAATTAAAATATCTATACTTGTTGCATTAAAGTATTTAGCATGACATATACACAATGTTAAAACACATTTGTATGAATATTGACTCGCCTACTTTGCCTCTAGCTGACAGTTGCGATTCTACAGTTTAGCATATACATCACTTTGGATATGCTAAACTGTAGCATATAAAGAAATATGACTTAGCAGCGTCTTTCAAAAATCATATTTTCCCATTAATGATTGCAAGGGTTATTGCTCGGCTCTACCTACAAATCATTAATATGTGAAAGGGAAAAAAGGAGATTTACATATGTATGAACAGCAGAATGCAGATGCATTTCTTTGCCAGCACTATTAGGACTGTTCTCTATTCACTGCGCATGGTTTGTGAACAGTATGGCATTCTAATTTGATCATTTCAGAGGTATGATGCACACTCTGCAGCTCAAGCCCCCGAGTCAGAGTCTACATGTCTCATCTGCTGCAAGAGTCGAGGGCAGTAGAATGATTTGTTTGTGAAACACATCATAAAGGCATTGGAAGTAATGGTGAGGTGAAATTGGTTACGTCTGACACTGAATTATCTCTTGGTGAGTTTTTCTTTTTAGCTTTCACCTCAAACACAGAATGAAGTGAAAAGTAACACACAGTATTGTTCCCAATAGCTGGGATGTCAACCTAAGAATGAAATGATGGTCAGATTATTAAACAATCACCTGCAGTTACTCTTCAGCCCAAATAATTCTGTGGCCTGTTGCAGCTCTACAGATGGTATTTATTAACAGAGAGTCAGCTAACAGATGTAACAGTGCCACAACCATACTAAGGTGTGAAATGAGACATTAACCCAGATTTAATTAATTGCTCTTATTTTTTAATTAAACAGAACAATTTAATAGTGGTATAATGGTCATCAGTGTCCCCTCAGAGCAAAAGGTCCTGGGTTCGGATGCACCAGTCAGTCACTTGCCTTTCTGTATGGGTTTTATTTGGGCACTCCGGCTTCTGCCCAACATCCAAAGACCCGTAATAGGTTACTCCGATTGCCCCTGGGTGTGAATGTGAGTATGAATGATTGTCTGTCTCTATAAGTCAGCCCTGTGAAAGACTGGTGACCTATCCAGTTTGTACCCTGCCTCTAGCCCAGTGACAACTGGGATTGGCTTCAGTACCCCTGTGCTCCTTGAGAGAAAAAAATGGTTAGGATAATGGATGGATGCTTGGAAATAAATGTTTTAATAGCAAATATATATATATATATTAAAAATAATGCTGTAAATTTTCCCAAAGTGTGAGGCCAGGAGTCTTTAAATGTCATATCTAGCTATCAAACATTAACGATATAGACAGATTCCATGTGGCAGTCAGCCATGCACCCACACAGACAAGGAAGAATAAATGCAAATAAACACACACACAACCTTCTCTGAACATAGCTGCCAAATCTGATTCAATGGCTTTGTATCATTTAGAGGACATCCTTGTAATTATTGTATGTTATTACATATATCTTAGTCACAAAATCTGCAAATGCTTCATACTGAAAGATTATTTCAAACTGGGAAAATATATTTTGATTCAAAGTCAATAGCAACAACATAGGGGCTCTCTCTTGATCTCTTTTATAAAGTCTCTAGTGATGTTTTACAATCATTCAAATAATTTTAACAGTACAAGCTGGAAAATGTTACATTTTATAAGTATTCATGCTGTGCCAAGTTTCTGATGTGCTCTGCTGCATATTTGTTTATGTCTTGGAGACAGAATATGTGATTTATAGTTAGTCTGGTGGGGGTGGCAGCAAGGGAAGCTGTTATGTTCTTCCTTTGCTGCTTGTCGTGCACCGCTGCTGTTCTCTTCAGCTTGCTTTACGTTCACCCCAATATGCACCCTCAGGCAGTATGCCTTTCATTATTTCTTTTGAAACTTTCATCTGAAGTCTCTGAGGGATTAGCCCTCTTGATTCCTGACACAGTCAATGAAAAACAAGCCTCATATACAGGAAGGCTTAGAGCCAGAAAAGCCATGCTCAGCCCTCCCCTCACCTCTCAGTGTGAAAGTGTACAGTATAATCTTTTCCATAACAAGTGGGGGCTCCTTTGGTTTTTATCCTTTCCTGCATGTTCAGATTTAGAGTTAAAATGCAAATGTGTTACAGAAAACATAATATCGTGTTTTTGATGACATTTGTCATGTTGTTTCTTTGCAGGTAAAATACATGCTAATGCAACAGACAAATGTCCCTGTAATGTTATATTAAGTAAGTAAGAAGTAAGTAAATATACTTTTTGATGATAGCATTGAATCAAATGACTGTATAATCTGAAAAAGTGACCAAACTCTGCTGCACCAACTGGGTTTTAGCTGCTTTTATGTTTTGGTTCCCAAACTGGACATCAACAGTCTGGTTGAGATTCCCAGTTGTCACCAACCTTCCTTAATACCCTAAAAGTTAGAGGGAAACTATTTAAAAAAGATGTTCATAACATGTTTCCTAGTGTTTTTCCAAATTTATTATTATTATTATTATTATTATATTATTATTGGTACTCACAGTGTACTGTACTCCTGCTACGACATGCTACTATAAAAAATGAAGGAAATTTCTTCATAGTTCTGTATAGATTGTACAGGCAGAATATTCTCAAGACTGTTGTTTTGAACTTGACAACTAAGTCTACTACTGTATCACGGAAGGTAATATTAATTTCAAACTCTGAGTGCTTAAGTGATCAGCAGGATCATTTTTGGTTGCTTGAATGGTGAAATATTGCAACCTCAACTTATTAAATTGTGTATCGCAGTCCCTCTAGGATTTACTTGCTTTGTAATGACACACTCCCTCCTCGTTTTCCTTTGAGCTTACTTTTGTCAGCAGTTTCATTACTTTGCACTTCACTCCGATGCAGGGGAAGCTAATCTATCTAGTTTGCCCTTCAGTTATGGTTTACTGTCCGGGGGACTGGACACAAGTGTCTCCAATAATCCCTTAATTAGGCAATGATGGACTATTCATTTAGTATGCAAAGCTGCAAATCTCCCCATCCACTGAGCAGAGCCCTCTGCAGTCATACGGAGGCCAACGCTAATGATCTCAGCAAGTGGCAGCAATCCATTGGAGCGCTGCAGCAAGTGCACATTAATCTTGCAGGTGATCCAGTTGATGAATGACCCTGGCCCAGAAGCCCTGGCAGATCCCACCTTAATTATGCTGAGGGAGCTACACCTGGGAGGAACAGTGGGATGCCTTGCTAACTCAGGACCAGCGGCTCAGGAGAAAGCTTCTTGTCCGCATGCAGCGAACTCCATGCAGCTCCAGTCAGAACGTGACCATAACACTGGGAAAAGCAAGCTGTTATAGCAACTCCATGGAGGACACTATGATCAAGACTTTAAAAACATACCTTATGGAAAGGACAAATGGATGTCATCAATTCAAAACATTTTGCACTGATAGGAAAATGATTTTCAGAGCAGCTTCTAAAGGATTACATTTAAGACTTTGTTTTTTTCTGTGATGATGCTTCCAACAGAACATTTTCACCACTGCTCTAATTGTGCCCATTATTTGGCTGTGCCCTGACATGTTTAAAGAAAAAGCACAGCATGCTGAGTGTTGCATCAGTCTAACATCAACACCCTAAAGATAGCACACTGGCACAAAGGGAGGATGAGTAAAAAAGATAATGTGATCAAAACACATTAACGTTAACAATGTGAGGAAAAATGAGAAAAAACACAAAATCCTCTGCAAACTGTTTGGTTAGACATTACAAAGAAAGACATGCACAGCACCCTCTAAACCAAAACACTGAGCAAGCTTGTGTGTTTTCTGATTTATGATGTAAAATACAGTAATAAAACTTTGTTTCGGGTTTACCTCTTTGGCCTTAGAAGAGGATTTTAGTTATTATCACTGGGCAGCTGAGAGTATGTGAGGAGTAGATGAGAGGAGGAGATTGGGAGAGTCTCCAAATGAGTTTTTGCTCCCGAGCAGAGTATTGGTCATTTTGTGCTGCTGGAGAAAGAAATCTTGCTTTTTGCCCCTGTGAGCATAAACCCAGATGTTCACATGCTACACACAAAAACCTCAACCAAGTGTTGGCATCTTGGCAATTAAATGTGATTGTGAGAAATGTATATATTCTGTAGTTACTATGCGAGGGTCTTCTACTGGTCTCTCACTTATCACATGGGAAAACCTGATCCATGTGAACCTACTTTGTTTTTCCTCTACTATTAGTAAACTGATCTTCATGTTCTTATTTATATTATTGAGGATATGAGCCTGTGATAATGGTTATTGGATGTTATGTCATAACAATGTCCATCCATCCATCCATACATCCAGGTAAATTGTATCCAAACATCCACCAAAATAACATAATTGCATCCACATGAAATAACGTTAAAATTCAAAAGGTCAGCTGGAAATAGTACAAATCTCAAAGGACTTCTCAGGGGCAACTGAGTTTAATACATATCCATCACTTTTTATCATCTTATTAGTCTGCAGTGTGGCAGTCTGGTCAACAGCGGAGGGAAGCAGAATTATTGATCAAGTAAAGGATAGTATCTATCATTTCACTGCAGCATCGACACTCCAGCCATTTGAAAACAGGGAAGACAATGTAGCCACAGCCAAATGCGATGAGAATCATGAATGCCGTTCAAAACTGGGGCTATTTGTTTGTTCTACTCAGTTAGGTCATTGACTAATAGGCTTGCTGTGATGACCTGGCAGAACAGCAACTACTGGGATAATAAACACTCACAATCTGCCTTTAGAATCCCATTGTGAAACATGTCACTGTTTTAGTATACATTTCATACATACCTTATATACTTTTGAGAGTTTGACAATGTGTATAAGCACAACCATATAGGATGCAAAAAAAAAAAAAAACAACAAAAAATGTTTCTAAATGACAGTTGTTGTTGAGAGTACAATATGTGAGTGACAAGATGAGTGTAATGATTATTAACATGAGACTGTGGTTTAATATGTGTATAGTTCCTTAAACAATAAATGAGTGGAATATCATCATGCAAAAATTAATAAATAAAATATATTGTCTTTCCATGGACTGTCTGATTGGTGAACTGTTGGCTGAATTGTCAAAATTGCTGTACAATAAAGGCCAAAAGTGATGTATCCTCCAGATTTGGCCAAACAAATTTCCTTTCTGTGGTCACATCTTGGGAAAAAGAAAAAGATCTTGTTGATGTGTTATGATGCATTTGGACTTGAATGCTTAAGTTTGAAGGAAGCAGCTCCTGAACTGGGACACAGCTACAATCTGAGATTTGAGAGAAACAAATCAATACTGCCAATTCCAGCATCAATTAGTCAATCTGACAGTTGATTGTGGTGAGACATGCAAGCAAGTTCAGCAATTTTATAACTGCTTTTTAGCATCAATAACAGGCCAAGTCGACATAATTGGTTTGAAACAGCCACTCAATTTTTTGGAAATTTGAAAATACTCAGAACCAGAGGACAGAGGAGAATATAACTATCCGTTCTAGATTAACACGTTTTATTTGATCCAGACTCAAGTCAGCCATTAATATATAAACATTAGTGCAGCACAAGCAGTGTTTAGTAAGCACATCAGGGCTTCACACATTTTATCTTTGTACTACAAATAATAATTATTATTATTGAAAGAAGATGTGCAAATATTTTACAGGAACTAGCTAAATAGCCAATTAAACCAATAGCCAGAAATTAGTATATATTTAAATGCTCCAGTTTCTCTGTGTCAAATGTCAAAATAAAAATAAAGATCTGAATTTCTAAATTCACACTTTCTTTTCTAAAAATCTTCCATTGTCTAAGTCATATGATTTCAGTCCACATGTTGAATTAGCTTGAACAAGACACTGAACCCCAATTCCTAATAAATATATAACCCACTATCACATCATCATTTTATATAAAAAAAGATAGAGTCTAAGAGTCTCTCTAAGAGAGTCTTTTTCTTCTTTGGATTTATCACACAGGCATTTTATAGTCGTACATCTGGATTTGATCCATTTTATCAAGCTTCTCATGAATCAAACATGAATCATCTCTCTTGACTTTTACCAGTTTTTAGGCAACTGAATCAAAAATCAATCAGTTGTGTTTTGCGCCTCCTTCAACTGAATCAGTATCCCCACATTCTTTTTAAGCACCTGCCAGATGTGCAAAGAGAACATTATTGCATCAAAAAGACAACTTTCAGATCAGGACATTTTGTCTTGCTACAGGGTGATGAACGAGGCAGGTCACTAAATCCAGTGTTATGGTTCATTTCTAAGGTATTCTTTCACTTGCTGTTGCTCATAATTTACTACACTGGTCAAATCAAGTACGCCTATTTACTCCACAGTCAATTCGCTGAATAATTGAACACACAATAACTAACAGCTTACTTAACCAGATCTGTTATACAATACATCTATTCTAAGACGACAAAACTCCAAGAACCTTTAGGTTTTTTTTAGAGGTTTAAGAAAAGGTGTAAAGCTGTAGAGTGGAGCTACAGAGCAGGATATTTAAACACTGGGTTTGTGGTTGTACAGTACCTCCTGTGTTTATATGCGTGGCCCCGGGCTTCAGGTCTCTTGTTGTTCAGCTTTCCTTCACATATGCATTAATAAGATTTCTGATTGTATTTGGTATGCTAACAAAATCCAATGCTTTCCACAGAGCTTTGTGTGATTCTGATCCAAATGTGTTTTCCAGATCCATACGAAATAATGGAATTCTTACGTAGTTAATTGGTTTGCTGAATGTACTGAATGTAAAGGTGTTTTTGTTGCAAGAAATGTGATGCTCCTGTTTTGTGTTCTTCCTGCTGAGAAATTCTTCACTGAAATTCACTCAGTGAGTTTCATTGAAGACTTTAGTTTTACACCAGATTAATGGGACACACACCTTCAAAAACGTTTTGTCTCATCAGTCCACAGAATATTTTTCCAAAAATCTAGGGGATTATTAAGGTGTCATTTGGCAGTTACGCTCTCACATAGCGCCAGGCAGGTTTGGATAGCTTTTTTTCCCCTTAATAAATTAATCACGATTTAAAAACTGCATTTTGTATTTACTTTGGTTATATTTGTGTAACATGAAGGTTTGTTTGATGATCTGAGTGTGTGACAAATATGCAAAAAAATACAAAACCAGAAAGAGGGCAAATACCTTTTCTAAGCACTGTATAAAGTACACATACAATGTATATATTCTTTTTAAAATTTTCATAAATGTAACATGTCTAGTGCACTTTAATGTTGCCAGGTCTATTTATAAACTACTACAAAGCACAATATGCTCCTTCCATTATATTTTGTACAATCCCTTTGTTATTGGTTCCTCAGTAGTCGATTGTACAGTAATTGATTACAGAATTGTATCCATTCTGTCCTTTTCTGTCTAAAGCCTTATAAACAATCTCTGCTGTCAGCCAAAGTGGAACAACACAATATGGTACTGACCATAGTATTTCCACTTAGATTACACGGAGCACTGTAACAGTCCAGACGGCTGTACTTGCCAAAACCTCCCCACAATGGCTGTTCATCTTAGCTCCAACAGAAAAGCTCAGACTGTGGCAGAGTTCAGAATCAGGTGATTTTATATTAGATGACCTAAATCTCAGGGTGGTGCAGAAGCCCCCTAGGCTGTAACTGTATTAAGAAAGTTTCAGGGGTCTGGTGTACTGTATGCACTTTGCATTAACAGTATAGAAACTTTGTGTGTGGTGCATCTGAGGCATTTTAACCTGAATTATTTAATACTGTTTTGGGTTTTAGTATAAAACAGTGCCTCGCGTTGTGTCTTGATGATGCTGAGTTAGAATGAAGAATCTATATGGCCACATTGGTTTTTCATGGTGTGGTATACTGTAAGATGCAGTTCAATGCTTTATCTTCTCAGTCTCCACTCTTGCCAAATGACAACTAGTGTCCATTTTAGGATTTAGGAAACATATTATATTATTCTATTTATAATATAATATGTGTCCTAATAAGAAAATAGTACACTGAGTACACTGAAACATTGTGGACAAGATGTGCGGCTTGTATATACAACACACACACGTACAATATTGGAATAAAGTCGACTCAGCGAAGGAGACTGCTCTGAAATCTGTGAGATGATATTTATAATAGATTAGATGAATAATTCTGTAACTGTGAGTGGATGTTGTCAAGATTGAAAATCATAATTGCAGTGGAACTGCAGATGCACTGGGTAGCTGAAACACATTTTTAATTCCAGGTGTAAATGTAATATGGATAATTCATATCTGCATACTATCTAGACATGAGGTGAATGTTAATGTGGGCTACAAAGGGGGCCACTATGTGACTCAGAACACAGAAAATGTGCTGCTAGATTGTGACCAGAGCAGTTTGTGCCATGGTTACATGAGACAAGGAGATGAGAGGATAATAATGGAGAATCCTGTGAAGATCTGCTGTCTGCAGGTAAGCTAAAAATGCTCATTCAATATTTCCATTTTGACATGACCAGTAGATTGTCATCTTAACAGAAGAGCTGTCTAGACTTAAACTAAACTTCAATAAACTCAATTTTCCTGAGTGACTGCTTATTTGTAAATGCAAATGGACACAGGGGCAGACAGTGTCTGGGTGATTTATGAATGGCTCAGATAAGAGACACAACAAAGGGCACATAAAATGGAGCAATACATTTTCTCTTGTGCTCTAATAATAATTTATCATCTGCACGGAGTAGCATCAGCCATCTCAATACCACTCCACTCGTGCTAACACTCAACTGTTCTGCTTCAACTGCTCCACAGCCAGATTGTGGGCATGCTCAGAAATCTCTGAAAAGGTGACTCTTAGACAGGTAGGAAGTCTGATAACAGTGGGAATTTACAAAGGAGGCAGTTCGTGTAAGAGAACTCTCTGCCTCTCCAAGTGGCAATTTACGAATACAACATTTTCAACAAACCAATTGAGCTCTCCTACGCTCTCTTGACTGCCAAACTCACAGTAACCATTGTGCTCCAAACACTTGTCCACGCTTTCCTCCTCCTCACACAATCACCTGCATTGCTTATGTACAGGTCTAGCTTGCCAATAACATATTTCAATTTGATTTGGACATAAAGTTGAAATATAAATCACTGCTTTTGAAAATAACATGATCATTGGTGGCACGTAATCTGTGTTTTGGTTCAAAATTTCACCAAAGACGATATACAGCAACCGGTACACGTGCATATTACTTCTATTTTTCATGGGACATTTAAACATTGCGTTATACCTTACATTTAGTCATAATTTCCTTCCATTTCATTTGTTTGTTTAGTGATTTAAAAAGAACACCCATATATTATAAATATATGGTAATGTTTTTTTTGTTTGTTTGTTAACTCATTGGCATAGATGTTCTGATTTTGTGGCTGAATGCAAAACAGCTGCAGAACCTTGCTGCATGTCCTTCAGTAACACTGCAAAACTCTATAATAAATTACTTTGTGTCAACACTGGTTTGCACGCCAAGTCAGCAACACTGTAGCAACATATTTTCTATACTTTCAACTCAAAATTTTAAATATTACAGTGGCTGGCTCGGCATATTATTTGTGACCCAGTACTTAGTGTGATACTGGCGCTCCTGGTGTGTGATGAATGAGATTCTCTAACACAAGGAGACATTTCAGTGGCATGCAATTTTAAATCTCCATATTGTGGCAACAAAGTGAACAAGTTAAGGTCTAGTGAATATGCTCCTTAGTAATTATAGTCTGCATTCATGTATAACAGATTCGGTGTATAAAGCAGCATCCCCTTCCTCAGCATAATGCATGTGCTCCTTGCATTTAAAATGTTCAGAAAAGTCCTTCACCATGACCTGTCCCTTCAGTAAAACATACTGTTCCTCGTTATCCACTTTGATTCATATAACCAGCCTTTATGTATCAGGATAAACTTATTGTATTGCCGTTTGTAAACTAACTTATGAAATGCTCCACAGAAAACCAGCAGGGTGCAGACATGAGCTTTGTGTGAAATAAAATCTCTACCAAAATAATCTTTCAGGTGGAGTTTTATAAAGAACTTTATACAGTGTGAAATATTTCACAGCGAAATAAGGTGCCACATATAACAACAGTGAGTCATTCTCGTTTCTATACGTGTCACAGGAATGAGGAAACGCAGCTTTCCACAACTATCTTATTAAATTAGGAAATCTGACGTTCACAGCCGCGCACGTATACGCGGACAAAAAAGTGGGTGTACGCGCTAGTTGTGTTGTGTGGCTATACAGTGCTTCACTTCAGATGAGCTCACACAGCCAATGCGCACATCGTAGGATTCTACCAATGTGAGATGGCGCAAGGACGGTGAGCAGCAGCCTGGTAGGCAGTGGGAAGAGTGGATGCTTTTCTGCAAAGCCTGCCGAGTTTTTACACACAAAGTAAACACAGAGCAGCGTAAAGGAGAGTGCGCCCGTTTGTCTCTGGTTGGAAATAATCAATGGATTAGTAGCTTCCCTGGATGAAGTCTACTCTTGCATCGCTGACTGGACTGGACTTCGGGTTGTGCGGCTGAAGAGGAGAAGCATAGTTTAAACACTTGATTTTCTTTTGTCTTCTTCTTCATAAAATGCCAGGATTTCGTTCACCATACTCTGCCCAGTTAAAGCCAAGCTGCTCATCTGGAAGGACGCCAGACCTCCAGCCTTTCAAATCTGCAAGTTCAGTCCAATGAATTGTGACATTGTCTGTCAGCTTTGGAGTAAGAAATCGATACTCAAGAATATTGTTCCGGAATTTTAACGATATATTTCCGCGCTGTCCTTATAAATATGCGATTTGGTTGGATTGGGTTGGTTTGGTCCAGCTTCAAGCCTTTTTAGCTGGAGCAGTGCTGATAGTGACTGATTATTGCTGTTGATCTTGTCCATGCAAGACTCGGGGTGGAAACATGTCTGGCCACTTCTTTGAGAGGATCACTGCTATCAGAGATGGCATTTTGGTCCAGCACTTCGGTTTTCACCTCTAAAGTGCCCCGGAAAATCTTATTCATGTTCACCCTCTCCCTCTCTGTCACCTACTTGTTCTATAGCTTGATGAGCTGCTACAACTCGCTGCAGTTCCCTCTGCAAGAAAACTACGTGTATCAGGGGAGGCTGGTGACGGAAGAGACAACTTTTGTGACATTGAGGGAGAAACTTTATTCCGCTTCCCCGGGCTTTACTGAATTCACCGAAACCGACAGAACCACCGCGGTTTCCACCGTAAAGGATGTTGCTAAGGCCGAACAAAGGACCGTGGAGTGGATTAGAACTCAGGCGTCCCCAACTAAATCAGCGGCGGCGTATCGCACCACCGCGCTGGAGAAGGAGCACCAGGAATTCAGCACCACGGACAGCGAACTCAGGGTGAACTGCACCTCGGATTACGGAGAGAAGAAACTTCCACAAGCCATCATCATCGGGGTGAAGAAAGGGGGGACCCGAGCCCTGCTGGAGGCTCTCAGAGTGCACCCAGACGTCAGAGCTGTTGGAAATGAGCCACATTTCTTTGACAGGAACTACGAGAAGGGGCTGGACTGGTACAGGTGAGTTAACTCTGTAGGTTTCTGTTATTATTGAAGGAGTAAGAAAACATAAATACATACATACACACTAAAACCATGTGCGCTTTCTTGTTAACACCCGTTGTAGCACTTTCCAGTTATACTTAATTTCTGCAAGGTGTGGGAATCAACTATTCTGAAACTTGAATCCTGTTTGTTAATAACATGATTTGCTTCTTTTCAGGCTGCCAAACGTTAATGTAATGTCCAGTGTACATGGGCACTTTGTAAGTCAGTGCACTTCAGCTGCATCAGCAGATCAGAATAACAAAGCTACAAAATTTGTAGTTTTTTATGCATTTTAATGTGTTGAATTTCCCTGATTTAAGTAATTTTTCAGTAATTTTAAGTAAGTCTGTTGTAAAATTCATGTGGTGAAATGGCAACCTGGAATTATTTCAAATATGTAAAACAAAAAATATGGAAAGCGTTTACATTTGCAGATCAATGCATGATTCTTGGTGAATGTGTAACAAAGAGTTAATTCTTGTACGGCGACTCCTCTTACACAGCAGTTAAATAGAAATTTTTTGTTGTGAATGTATATATAGCAATAGCTGGACAGATTGCACAGAACGTCTTCTCTGGATCATAAGCTGTGTCTTTCTCATATATTGGCTGAAGATAATGTGGTTTTATGAAGTAGTTCTTTTCATCAAAAATAATAACAGCGCACCAGTTATATATCATAAATGTGAGATGTTCTCTCGCGACGAAAGTTGAAGTTTAGATCTTTAACAAGGTTACACAAGGTTTCCACACATGTTGTGGTGCAAACACACAAGTGTATAGTCATAGTTTCAAAACTTGTTTTTAGCTTTTTAACATCTGATCTTTGTTATGCTCTATACCAAAATTTAATTTCATTTACACATGTGGGTTCTGGGACAAAGTATTTTGACTGAGCCATTTGTTACAGGCCATCTCTGGTATGCACTAGTAAAATACAAAATACAGTAAAAGTGATTTCTAGTTTGCTACGTGAAAAGTGTCCAGCTGAAACTGGCTTACTATTCAGTTTTTCAGTTTCAGAGATATGTCAATATTCTCTCCTTTTCTCAACAAAACTTTCAAACCGTCAATTACCAGAGCGCCTAACTTACTTAAATTGTATAGGATGTAACATTTAATAGTATTATATACGCTGTATTGTCTGAAATACCTTTTGTCTGAGCTTTGCTGCGTTGTTGAAAGAAGTGTAGATTTTTTACACCTTTTGTGTGCGTGATTGTTGACATTCACTTCAAACCCTGGTTTATTAGCCAGAGAAGAAGCTGTTTATCTTTGCTGTGTTTATAGGAAAAAATCAATTTGAGGGTTCATTCATGGTCAGTTGGTCATGGCTCAGTTAGGCATCATTCTCACATAATGATGTTTGACTAGGGGAATTTAAGATTTTCTAATGGAGTCGATGTGTTAATGAGAATGATGCTGACTGAAAGTCCCTTCTGGTTCTCTATACAACCGGGTCTGTTACTTTGGTGTTTGGGTTGTGGAGCATCTGCTTTCATCCTGTTCCACAGACAAGGGAGCTCTCAGCTGTTCATTTAGCCTGTGTTAATGCAAGCTGTTTCATTACGCTTACGGTGAAAGGCTCATTAGACAGGAGTATGACATGCTTACATAAATAATGATAAGTGTGCTTGTGTGTTTTGGGACCCCAGAATCAAATACATATCTACCACTGTCTTGTATATAGTATTCATCTCATAATGGTACACAGAGGCTGCATTTTGCACCAATAAGAGGATACACACAAATGATTTCAGCATGTTTTAATGGTTAAATGTGAATCACAAGAGCCAGCATTTCAAAATGCAGACACTGATATAAAAATCATTCAGACCGCGTTTGTTTGTTTCTAAATGATGCATTATCCTGCATCACTCTCCTCTGTCTGTGATGCTCTGGCTAATGTGCACTTAATGGAAGTGAAATTATGATCAGTTACAGATGTTTGCAGCCATTTGACATTTGTGTTGTTCTATGAGACCAGCAATAGCATACATTTCATAAATTGGGGGTTGTCTTAGTAACACCTGCTCACCTGCTCAACATTTTGATGGATATCATAGACAAAGTGTGAATTTAATCCTAAAGTATAATGTGAGTACTGGCATGTATTTAAATATTCATAGCGTTTTTACAATGATGGAGTGTTATTGCACTAGAAGCACATATTCGGGTTCACTGATCTTTATTAGGAATTGTACATTGTTCATTTGCATTTTAGATGTTTTTTTCTTTTTTTGAGTGGGGATGAAGAAAATCTGCCATAAACAAGTGCAAACACAAAGTGGATGCAGTTTTCTGTACAGAAGTTGTTCGCAGATGCTATCTGCTGGCACTTCGCATAAAGAATAAGCTCCTCCAAGGCTGCTGTCATTATCTTGGCAAATGTTTGACATGGTCAAATGTCGGTGACAGTTGTGGAGAAAAAGGAAATATGTGCTTTTTTACGTAGGCAGCAGAGTACACCTTTTACTGTTCCACGGCAACTGTGTTGGTGGGAAAAGCAACTGCCAGGCTCCTGCTGGGCAGTAACCTGTTGGTTACAAAAACATGTTTTGTTTAGAGGATTCATCCTGAATTGAACTTTAAAACATTAAAACATGTAATTAGCTTTTGAATGTCTCAAAACAGAAAATGAAAAGTGTGAGAGGAGCAGACTGCACATAAAGTCATACTTTGATATCTGAATTGATATTAAGACCTGAAATGATAGTTTAAACAAAATATCATTTTCAATCAATCAATCAATCAATCATTAGGCTATTAAATTAAAACTGCAGAAAAAAAAGTGCTTCTCTGATCAGCAATCACAAACCCACAAACCATTACATACAAAAAGCATACAAAATTGTAGATCATCATATTTGTGAATTAGACACATATATGCACAATTTTTACTTGAATGTAAATTAATGTTTGATTATCAAGTTAGTTTTAATTGTTGTTATTTTCTGTCAATCATGTTATTCAGTAATCAATTAGTTATTAGTAGTTAAGGCTTTTTTCTACCAAACTATTTTGCGACATTTGTACAACACATCACGAAACGATTATTACTGAAACAAATTACCTAGTGATCACCCAGTTCCTAATTACCCAGTTCTGCTTCTATGTGACTAAATTTGCAAAAATCATGCTATAATTCTAGCACAGTGTCATATATTTTAATCCATACTGGAAAACCGACCCCTTGAGCGATGTATCTATTAATGTTTGATGCTCAAGTTCAGCACACAGCTGATGTTCACATCAGGATTACAGGTTTAGTGTGGGTCTGGTATGAGCCTCGGATGATGGGCTCAGATTGGTGATTGGTGCTGCGTTCCTGTTTTTAGCACTCTTGGACAGTATCTCCAGTGTGTTTTGGGCTTACTTGAACAAGCAATTAGCAATGTAGTACCATCATTACCGTACACAGAGGACTTTCATCAGCCAACTGGCGCTTCTAATGTTGCCTCCATTTCTGAGTAAAGAGGATGAGCTACCACCACAAGGATTTTACTTATCTGTTCTCTTGAGTATTCCTCAACCTGGTGCAAATGCCCATCCTGGAATAGGAAATGTTGGATGCATGATGACCAATACAGCAACTGTTACTCTAGTTCTGTGCCAATGTCCATATACTTGAGCAGAAAAATTATGTGCCTCATAAATTGTGCTAAAAATTATCATTGATTATCATCCATGAAGATTAATGCCTGCTGTGAATGAGCACTCTCAACAGAGTCTTCACACTAGTTAGCTTAAGCCTAATGAGGGCTTATTAGTGAGGTTGACTGCTTGGTATTTTTGGCATTTCTTCAAAATGCCAAATAAATGGTGTTTAGATTGGTGTTAACCAATAGGGCAAGAATCAAGAAAGAAAAAAAAATATCTGAAAAATGTTTAAGCTCTGTCTGAAAAACTGTGCATGTAATAATGATGATAATAATTTGAGTCAGGTAGAAACCATGGTATGATTGGGTACAATGGAATCATGTTGATGGAGCAATTATTTTTCCGATTATGAAATAGTTGAAAAATAATGTTTTTCAAGCACTTGCACATTTTTGTTAACTGGAAGATTAACAGTGGCAGTATCAGCCTACCACACTGGTAAAAATAACACCATTTTGAAATGTGTCATCATGTATGTTTTAGACTAATTTCATTTGAAAAGCATGTGTTACCAGATCAAATAATACAGAGGGAGGCATGAAGTTTCTCATCTATTGAGGCTCATTGAGTCATGTGTGAACTGAACATTTAGCAAAATGGGGGCAGTTCTAGCAGTCTTTTCACAAGAACTGTGTGGTTTTTTTTTCCACGCTGAAAGAATTTTTTATGGAGTAGTTTTTTAAGGAAGTACTCAAAAGTGCATTTCATATTTCAGTATATGTCTTGGTATTCTAGCTTTGGTGCTGTGAGTACCTGTACCTGCTAGGGTGTAAAGATGAGCTGATACCAATTGAAAAGTAAAAGTTAAGAGTCAGAAGTACAGCCTCCCCAACACAAAACCACAGGCTTGACCAAAATATGTGAAATTCGTCAAAAATCAATATGGCTGTGGAATACAAATTTCAAATAACTCTACTTCTCTGCTCTTCTTCTTCTGGTGTATTTGTGTGTCTGCAACACTTCTTGTGTTATGATTCCTTGTACCTACTTTAAGGCTCATAGACTTCTGTTTTATGCAAGAGCATTGTAGACATACCCTGGGGCACCACTGACTTTGTCACTTTAGACAAAACACTACCTGACTGAATCCTGTTGAATCAGCTTTGAATCAACAAAATAAATATATATATTTGTATTGTATCAGACTCACAAGTAGCTATACACATTAATTCATCTGACGGTGCTACATGGTTCACAACACCAGTAGTTACTCCACAAAAAACTATATCCTATTCTCCTCTGCTTTAAAGTGAATTGTCTGTCGATATAATCTTTGTAAATGAACAAATCTTTTAAAGGGTTAAAAGTTTGACATTTGCACAAGCTCAAGCAGCCAAAAAATGTTTGTCTTAAAATATTTCTGTGTGCGACTTTACTGGATATAAATTAGATTTAATGTATATGTTGTCCTTCATCAAATAACGATCTGAAAGCAACTGCAGTCGGAAGGACAGACATTATGTTTAGATTTGAAGGAACACTTCTTCCTCTCTTTAACAAGAATGTACATCCTGCACCTGAAACCACAGGCAGCTCCTCTGAATAACTTATCTTTCTGTCAGAGTACTGCTAACACACTACAGCTGCCACCTTCTGTACTTTCACCACAGACTCCTTGGATTTGACCCAGCGTAAAAGGATTTATTGCCCAGCTCACCTGTTTATTAGGTGAATACACCATTTATCAAACTCATAGCCCAGTCAGAACTTGGCAACCCTAAATTAAAAAGTGTATTTTAAGGTGAAAAAGATGAAACAACAGAAGGACGTAAACAAAATATGTTTTGTTGTTGCATGGCTTTCATCAGATTGACCTGAAACTGAAACATTAATGAACAAAATGAGAGATTTACATGTCTCAGGTGAACATGTAATATATAATCACAGATTCAGTCTGTATGTGCAGTATGCATATCATTTTCTGTATAACCTGTCTCCTCTGGAAAACGTTTAAACGTAAGATAAATCAGCTAACTGTGAACTAGAACCAACATTTTACTGAATTTTGCAAGCTCTAATATCTCTGTGTTATTAAAATGACACTTTAACCCCCTTTGCAATAAAAGCTGGGGAGATGTACCTATAAATCTTCGGAGCGGTGCTCTTACCCTTTAAGGGCTACATCGCTGTGCTGAGAAATGAGTCGGTGATAACTTCCATCTCCTTGGTGATTAGTCCCGGTAGACATTGTTTTTATTTCAGCTTACTCTGAAAGTATTTTAATTTTCTTGCTGGCTTTTCTGCTGTTGTCTTTTCTTGATGCTTCAGAAGACATGGCCTTTTAAACAGATGTCACAGAATGAACCTTGCCATTTCCAAGGCCATCTTTCTGTGTGAGTTGTAATACGATCTAATCATTAGATCCTACACAGTTGAAAAACTTGGAAACGACCAACCCCCAATGAAAAGTCATTCACTCCTTGCCTCACTTATCAAAGATATGGATCTTTTTTTTGCACCTTGTTGTTTCTGAAATATTAAAGTCTATTCATGGAAGCAGTGTCAGTGTATCATTTCTGATTCAGCTGCTGTGGGACAATGAAGGAACATTGTGTACTGCAGCACAGGCTTTAGTGTACTTGTAACCCCCGGCCTTAAGACAGGACCCACTGACAGGAGGTGTGTAATGGAGACATGGATCCACTGCGGAGCCCAGCAGCAGAAATTCTAAATCCAACGTTTATCCCTTGTTTAGCCCTGCTTTCCCTCTCTCTGCTGCTCCACAGGCAGCTTAGCCCCTGACTCTTGCCACCTGACTGGGAGCCCATGACTCCACTCTGTGGGGAGATGGAAAAGAGCAAGGTGGGCCAGATCTCTAAGTAGGCAGGATGCCATCGCTTCCAGCTGGGCCTGTGTGCTGCTGCAGTGCCTCCCTGTCCCGCGCCTCCCAACATGGCTGAATCTGCCTACGACTGATAAGACGGCGCCAAGACTCACAAGGACACACCTCTGAGTGCTCTAATGCCAGTGCTGCAGTTGTGGAATTAAACTTTTTAATTAGCAGCATACCCCTGTTCTGTCAAGAGAGTGGACCTCTTCAGTCAGGCTTTTCTCATTGCCCACCGTCTTTCCACTTGATTAAACTCCCGAGCAACACAAAGCTCTGAGGTTCCAGTTACAGCAGGAGCAATCATGTTTACTTCTTGTTTAGCATCTTTTTAGATGAAGCATAGTACATGAAAATTATTATATCCCACAGCTAGAAAGAACTGTATGTTTTCTTGCTTGCGCACATTATTATATATACACTGCATATAAGTGTATTGAACAGTGCATAGCACAATATCATGGAGTCAGTGAAAACTTTCTATTTTTTTATTTCTTGTGTAATTCTACTTAAAGATTTTACTTTAAATGAATTCAGTATTTGGTGTGCAGTGTCATCACATCAACATATAGTTGATAACACATGTATTACTTGATCCTAGTCCCAATTTTTTATCAAATTTTTAAATGTTATGAAAAAGTAACCTAGCAGTTATTACATTCCTGCATCATTTTTGCCATGTAGGTTTCTGTTGGTCTGTCCAGGACTGTGTTTCACTACACGGTATATGTCCCAACTTGTCCACCATATCTTATAACTCAGTATTTATAGGTATATTCATAGTAGTGCTTACTCAAATAATTATACAGTATGAGTTATAGTGCACATTTTAAGACTGCAGGAATTTTATTGAAATCTCATTTACATTATACAATTTTCTGCAAATATGACAGATTATATAGAATTAAATGTTTTTTTTTTAACAGGCATTTAACAGGTGAAAATTATCTTTTGTAACATTTGAATTTCAACATGTATAAAAACCACAAAGTTGCAACGTCTCAGCACACCTAATAAATACAACCATTGTAATACTATTCTGCAGGTTTCACATTTATTGCAGCAAATATCCTAATATGGTGGATAAACACATACAAAGATGAATTGCTTTTCTTTTTTAATTCCTTACACTGTCTTTTTTCTTTTTGACTGAATGAGGGACTTTTTTTTCCCTTTTCTTTCCATTCCAGGATTACATATTGGTTTGATCTTTTTCTAGTGATCTGTATTGTAACACGAGAATTATGGAAGAAGTAATACCGCTCCATCCTTTTTGCATATGGAGAAAAAAAACCTCTTGAGCAGTTAATGGGTATAGCCAATTTCATCCTGCCTTTGGTCCTGCTCAGAATTCATGTATATTCCTTCTCTCTCACACACAGGTTCATCTCATTCTCTTGCCCTGCTCTAGCTACACTCCAATGCTTTCAAGTGGAAGTCTATTTTACTTATAGTTAGAATTTAATTCACCATTTTTTCTCCTTCCATTGCTATCAAGTGGCCTTGGGTTATGGTTCACATCAAGGCTCATATCCACTTTATTTTTGTGTCCATCAAAGGATTAAATTCAGACCAGCCTTTTTCTCCGTCCTTTCTAAGATAGAAAAGAAGCTAGACTTGTGTTTTTGTTCCACAACATGGACAGATTGTCTCAAAATTAAATACATAGCTTCATCTGTTAAATTATTTATTTTGGATCTAAAATAAAGTATAAGCTGAAGTCATTTTATGCTCAAAGGGATTCCTCTCTCCCCAAAGAATATTTGCATGCGACAGAAATGCTGTGACGTGCTTCTGGAGAAACAATGATTTTGTTCAGCAGAATGCTGCTTTACAGACGTCTTTAAATCTCTGCAAATAAGACTACCTAGGGACAAATACACATGTCAATCATAGTTGTCAAGGTTCCAATTTTCCTTCTACATCTCCTGGAGCACTTGCGCTGCCCATGCTCCTTATTGGCTGCGAGGGATGTGGTCTCATGACACAAGCTGATGCATTTGTTCAGTCAAAGGGAAAACCATGACAGGAATGGTCATGGAGCCAAGATACAATGACTGCTGGGAGTATGTTTCAAATGTGTGTCTGTGAGCTGATATGTGCTTCTCTAGTGTGCTATGGTGGGAGATGGTGAGAATGAAAATGCTGGTTTTTCCCACTAGTATAGGAAGCATTAACATATGACCATTACGCAGTAGATGTATATAGTAATATGTGGTATATGCCTTTTTTTTCCATCAAGAAAACGCCTTTGAGTTTTGTCAAAGTGCAGAATTTAGCACCTAATGCTGGCTGCTAAGCACAGTTCATTTTCAGCTGTTTTACAGCCTTCACATTTTTTTACCAACTACATTTTTTCAAGGAGTTGATTAAAATGAAAAGTTACAAACGTTTATAGCAGTGAAATTTTGAGCTAAATGCATCCCGTGCTCTTGATAACATCTACAGTTCAGCAGTAACCTGACAGACTTAATTCAATTATGGCTGTCTGATGTGTTGAGACTCTGGAGGCGTGAGCTAATTCCTCTGTTTACACCCCTGAGTCACTGTCACAAACAAAGACAAACACATTCATTGGCTTCCAGGATCTTGTTTGCTGTGATTGTCCCATCGCCTTTTAAGTTTCGCATCACTTTATGTTGTTTACTTATTCATGCTCTTTCTTTCCCTCAAATCACCATGGGGTATTCCATTAGAATCATTTTAGCTCAGTATGAAACAAAGTATAAACCAAGAATTAGATGTGTAAACTTCACTCATGGTGCATCTTACATACAGTAGACAAGCAGTTAAGATAGATTGACCGCACTTTAGAGAGGAGAGATTCTTGTTTTGTATTACTGGCATCACTGCACCATCAGTCTTGGTGTATTTGGTATGTTGGAAGTCATTGACACAAGCTTTGGTATTTGCCAAACTCCCCTGATAGTCAGATTAAGCCAGTAGAATTCAAAAGGATGCTTTGGAGATTATGCTAATTGATGATTGGTGTATCAGGATGCATTTGTTTTTCTCGGATAATTTGGATTATTTGCATTGGAAATTTAGGAGAGAGTTTGTGTGTTCTGCCTTTCTAATAAGGCTATTACCTCCTCTCAAACACAAGGCCAACTCCTCTTTTGCAGGGCCTTTAATATGAGTAATGCACCCAACAACCACACAAATTGAAATTAGTAATCAATTCTGCTTTAGAGAAAGAGCAGAAAAGACTTAGTTGAAATGGTGCTCATAAAACAGCATTAGTGCTGCCCGGGGCTAATGATGAGACTATACTTTGGTCCTGGGCAGCTTCCCCCCCCTCCCATTCTCTTATAAAAGCAACATTCACAAAACATGTTTACCAAAGTGACATAGACCAAAATAAATAACTTGCATCACTGCAGTATTTTGTATAACTGTCTTCTCATAAGAACTCCAATTTCCAAAGAATCAAGTCCAGATATCGTTGTCATGTCAGAAGTGTTCTCACATTCTGGACAAACACATTTGGTTTAGGTGAAGGGCGACGCCTGCAGAGTGCGCAGGAGGTCAAGACGCGATGCAAACAGCATGCTGTACAAATAATAATATACATAATGTTTTGTTGTCAACATCTCCACTCACTATGAATCCTAAAGTGCTCTGTTCACACATGAACATAATTGGATATTACATGAACTATGCATTGGGGGCTGACACACTATAAAATATAACTTGTTGTTTTAACTTAAAAATATGAGTTAAGGCTGCGAGACTTTTGAAGACTTGGTCTAACTTACAAATCTATGTTAGCTTAATTAGAATGCTCTCTAGTCTGTGTTTTATTTTAATTGTTTATTTAACTCTGACACCTACTGAACTTGAACAATATGTTTGAAGAGTTAACTCTGTAACTACCATGACTGTTTCCTTTAAACTACTAAAAAGAACATTATTCGGAGAACATTAACTCAAACAACGCACAATGGGAAGTTTGGAGGAAGGTTTCTTTATCAACTTAATTTAATGAATAAACTCTAAAAAATTTAATCATTCAATTTATCATTAAGTTAAAAGACTTCAAGTCAAGCCGACTAATGTTCTGACTATAGTGCATGTCTTAATAGTGTGAATAAATGTTTTCAAAAATAAATTTAAACAGTGTTCTGTGTTCATGTTGATTATATGTCTATCTCTTGAGAGTCAGTCAGTCTTTTTCTGAGGTGTCAGGATTTGAAATTAACAACACTGATAGTGGATAACGCCCACAACCATAAAGCTACGGGTATCTATTTGCTTTTAATTATTGTTTTGCCTTTACATATCCATGGCTGCCATGTCCTTGGCACATCTTCATAAACTAACGCTACACTGATGTGGGATGTAATTTAGCATATGAACATTAGGGGCAGTATCAATAAAGAGTTTTACAGGGAAGCTAATACATTGTATCTGCAATTAGCCACATTCATATGATGTCTCAAAGATTCAAAGACGCCAGAAGAGCTAGTTTTTTAGAGCTGCCCGTACAGGTGTGCACACCTTTGTGTGTGTGAACTACACTGCCAACTGCTCTGAATCTTGCTGATAACAACTAAAAGTACATACCTCTTTTTGCAAAATGGTTGACAGAAAAAGTGCAAAGTCACAAGGAAGAGATTTCGTTTTCAGCCAGGGATGATAGGGCTCTATTCTGCCCCAGAGTGTATTACTTTTGAATCCTATTGATTGCTGTTGACTACACATACACATTGGTAATAAAGAAGTATATCAAGACCTGATGCTGCATTTACCAAGGAGAAATCTCAACAACGACCACTTATTGGAAACCCAGCATACAGTAGCTGTTCAGTACAAAAAAATTTGCACTGACGTGTTAAGCAACAACTATCCAATCAGTATCATTTTGATTTACTTCCTAACAGTTGATTGTGCTACTGTATAACAACAACCTTTACAGTTTCAATAACTTACATTAAATAACGCGTTAAACACACATATTACAGTCCAGTCATAGCACTTAAATAAAAGTGTTCAACACAACACACCCATAGAATTACAGCTTTACAATAGTCCAGCCATTTGTAATTGTAATGTGAACAGAGCGTGAACCCCAGTCATACCTTTAACCATTCAGTGTCTGGTAGTAAAAAGTTATGAGGTCTAGTTGAGACACTGTTTACACAGTCTGTAAAGTAGCTAATAGCCCCCAGTTTACTTTGTGCTAATCTGTTCAACTACAGATAATTAGTTTCTAAAGTAGAATTTATACGATGGACAACTGGATATTGGACATTATTTAATTTTTTTACTCCATGACAGGATACATCTAACTCATTCTGCTATCAATTTTGCTAAAACTGAGCTGTGGTCACACTAACATTCCCAAAATCTGAAACATATTTATTGATTGTTACCTCTGACCACCTCTGCAGCCTGTGTCTCTCAATAAAAGAAAATATTGATTCATGACTTTAGACTGTTTTCTAACCTTGGTTTACCTCTAAGGTTTGTCTGTAGTGAAAAAGGAGAAACAACTTTCAGACAGAGTTTAGCTGGAATGAGTAAATGTGGTCTGTCAGCAACATGTTGTGTTTTTCTGTATTTCAAAAAATGTTACTCCAAAGCACAGATAAAAAAAGACTTGCTTAATTTCAGTATGTGTTTATGTATTTGTCAGACAGGGACAAAACTGCACCCGTCTGCTTTCAGGCTGTTGGATTAGGATTCTTGACTTCTGGCTCTTTTTCATAAGATATGTGAGCTGCACTTGATTATTCATTCCATGCATTTTAAACACACTCAGGGTGAATCTCGCTGTAGTCGTTTTCTACTCTAATCGACCTCTAGTTTGTTTCATGTCTACAAGACAGGAGGAGACAGAATCCCAAGTATGAATTGATTTTTGAATGAGCATACATTTACTTTTAAACACCAGCAGAACATGCTAGACCTGTGTTCTGCAGCAGACACATTGTCTTAACTGATTTGATTAATGAACAAGGACATGCCTTCTATCTTTTGACTGAAGGTCACTTTGTCGTCACAGCCTTAAGCTGTGTCCTCTGGTCTTTATAAAGGACCAACATACCATGAAAGTGTATCTGGGCTGAGGTGAGAAGGTAGCTGCTGTAACTAATGGGTTTATTTAATTCAGTTTATTGCTTCAGACACTGCATCATATGAGACACGCTGGTCACTGTAAGATTGAGGTTTCTTTATGGAAGAAAGAGAGATTAGCCCTCTTTCCAAAAGGGCAGAATACATTCTCATGTCATGCTGGATTTTCATGCCTAGACAGCTAGATGTATAAATCTGCAGAACTAAATGAATATAGGTTTGTTTTGAAATTGGGCTCTCAAGCTTATTTTGTACAAGCCTTCTAATCAGCGTCACACTGGGGCTATGCTTGCCGGGCTGGGAATTTGCAATAAATGAGGGCTTTGTCAACATGTCCACTGTTGGATGCAGGGAAACAGTGTCTTTTGATTTCAATGCTTCAGCTGAAAGGCACTCCAGCAAATTTGTCCAAGCAAATGTTTAGCATTTGCTGCTATCTTTTCCATCTATATTTTTGTATACTGAGGATGGCAGCCTGTTTTCACCATCAGCATACTTTAATTCTCATTCTTAATACTATTATGTTGGCTACATGTCAAACCATATCTGCCTCTTAACACATTGTTCCCAATTAACATTTTCAAAATTTCTGATACAATCAGTAGAATACAAATGAAGCGGTCCCAGCAGCTGCTGGCTCTGAGTTGTCTCAGCTCAGAGCAAATTGCTTTCTCTCAAATTTGTTTTGTAATCCATATAATTTTTACAGGAATAAACACAAACGCTTTGCACTTTGGGTAAACTCAACAAAGGCTTCAGGGTTTAGAAAATTAATGTGCCGTGATAATTAGTTAAGCAACGGTGAATTGCTGGAGGAAGGAATTTCACACCTTGAGTTTAATAATATATAGTGTAATTTACCTCGTCTGTAATGTGCATATGTTTCTTTATGCTATTTCATGGTGTTGGTGCTGTATCCCTAGTTTTCTATTGAGTGATGCATGTAGTACCTTTTGTTTACACTCGCAGAAACATTTATACCAGAGTGTTTTATACTTTACAACCCAAAATATGGAAATATGCTAAAAAGCATCTAAACAGAAGACACTGTATGTTCAGTGCACCACTATTTTCATTGTAAAACCATTTGCTACATTTTAGACAACAATGAACACAACTCTGGGACTGAAGACCCAGCGAACTGCTTCTTTCTATCCTGCCAGCTAGTTGATTGCAGGTAATTGCCTTCACCTGGCGTCCCAGGTGTAAACCGCTTCCTGATTACATGTTCAGAGTGAAAAGCAGCAGGCCTTTAAGTCCAGAGGGTTTGTATTGGGGACTACTGCCTTAAACACTCATCTGTTTCCAAACTCATCTACTCCAATTACTTAGAATTCAGGAAATGTTGTCTTCTAAAAAAAAAATTATTTGTTATTACATTTCTTAAGAAATGTAACATGAAAAATGTCAGCAACACTACATCGTTTTAATTTTCCGAAGCTTGTCACTATTGTGTTCACACAAGCATGTTTGCAGAGGTGCAGTTGCAAATTATTCTGACTTATAATGAGACCCTGGGTTGCACAGATACTTTGACATCACACAGGCTCTGCCCCCTGCCCTGACTAAGTGCTAACCCACAGAGTTCGCACGGCTCTTTTCCTCCATGACTTCATTCCTTTTTGTTTCCAGAGTCTTTTATTTTATTTTTCAGCTTATGAAAGCTCAAAATCTTAAAAAAAACACAATGTCCACAGTACATTCTGTCATTTTTTGAAAGTCGCCAGAGAAACCATGCAGTGAAAATTAATGTAATCATCCAGTCTCCTGTTGTTTTTGACACAGTTATGAAAAAGAATGTCAGGTCTTAGAGCTATGAGTATGTAAAACAGAGAACTCCCTCTGCACTAGTAACTGTAAATGACAGAATATCTTTGACTGGACGAAGTTTAGGGAAGAAGAGGAACTGTTAAAACAACAGTAAAGTCTGCTGTTCTTTTATCTATATGGACCCAGGTGTGGTTAATAAAGAAAAGCCATTAAGAGGAATTTGTATGCATATAAAAGCAGTTTCACAATACAAGGCAACCTTTCTGTTGTCTACAATATGCAGTGTACCATACCATCTCATCAGAAGGTGGTGGTGATAACAATTTTTATTTTTTTTTGTCTAACAAAATATCATTCAACTTAAAAATGTAGAAAAAAAATGTCTAGGTTGCTAAATTATAAAATAAAAATAAATTATATTAACCATATAAAAATGAATATTGTAGAACATAGGCAGGCTGTGCAAATCACTAAAAGTTAAGCTTTGTGCAAAAAATGTGAACTAACAAACATGAAGTGGATGGGGGTAGGAGTTAAGAGACTGGTTGTGTGGGCTGGGTTTGTGGAGGGAGCAGCTCTAGGGAAGTACAGTAAATGAGGTGATGCATGGTCTTGGCCAGAATGAATATTGAATCCGTGAGAAGAAAAGTTCGAGCAGATGGTTAGTGAGAGTTTGCGCACTAGTGTTTGCAGATATCCAAATTAACACTGTCATAAAGTTTTGACAAGTGAAAACTTGATAGTTACAAGCATATTAAGTTACAAACATATTAAAAAGGCTCTCAAGATATGTCAAATGTGATGATTTTGATGATAATTGTGTATTTTTCACTTTTGTGGATTATTCTGGAATCTGACATTTTAGAAATCTCTTCCTTGGTTTGTACAGCAGAGTGGAAGCACAGTGTTTCAGACAGATTAGCTGCTTTTCCCTGCTCCATATTCATTATCTGAAGCAATTCATGTTTGCTTTGTAACCAATTGTTAAGCAAATAGCCGATATCAGATTTTATTTGCCATCTTAAAGGTCCCCTATTAATCAAAATCCATTTCTTGTCATTTTTATACATTTATGTGGCTCTTGGGTTTATGTAGCCACACACCAAATGGGTTACCAATGGACTCCATGCTTTTTAACATTTTCCTGTTTGGTAGATGTTTGCATTTTCCGCCTTGCCAACGTACATCACCACCACCACAGCCTCTGCCAAGTGCTCAGTGAGCGCTCATTGTTTGTCTTCCCACAGCGGTCTCACTCTGCAAACGGCAGAAAACAGTAGCGGCACTGCACAGTGCAGACAGGGAGCTACTGCCTTTACATGACTTTATAGTCATACTTTAGAAATGTTAGCGTGCTACTGTGTGTGACACATTTAAAATCAAGCATCTGGGGATAAACATAACTGACCTTTTTACTCAAAATGTGTGAACAGTTTGTGATCTCTGTTGCACTAAATTGTGGAGATAGACTTTTTTTTTTTTTTTTTTTCCAACATGGTCAGGTCCTTTTGGGTGGGCAGAAAGGAATCTTGACGATGCACTAGAGCCCCCAAATTGAAATAAACTCAAAACTCCCGAAAACCCTTTTCAAAATCCAATGTGTAGTGTCAATGGGCATCAACATTGACATGATGTTATAGACAGCAGAGGTTAAAACCAGAACTTTGAAATAACAACTTTAGAAGAGAGTTTTGAGTACAACACAATATTTGGATGAAACCATGTCGCAATAAATGCCCACTCTGCTTCACTCGACACACCCCCAGAGAGAGCAGAGCGTAGTGCTTATTTAATCATTTGTTAGGCACCTAATTTTATACACTTCTGGATTTATTTAATTATTTAAATTTGCCTAGCCAGTTATAATAAAATATTTTCCTGTAACATAACAAATTACGAAAATATAATAACAAATAACGAACTAATTTTTATTACTGCTTTACGCAGGCTAAACCATAAACTGCTGCTGTTGTACATACATGATAGACTTCCATGTTCCATGAAAAGTCTCTGGTTGAGATTTCAGCCTATTATATGCTAGTGCTGTGGCTTGTTTGTTTTTTGGAGCAGGTTTAGTGTTTTAGCTGGCCTCCTTATTACTGTGTTCCCTAATGCCATGATTTAATGCACTCTCAGAGGTCAGATATTGTGCTGGCAACCACAGACCACTTCCTTCAACACTGCCCCATTAATAACAGCAAATAAATCAGGGCACTCTGTGAATTTCCTCACTTGCATATTAGAGCTATTTGGAAGTACTATGGGGACATCTTTATTGCACAGTGGAGATATATTGCTGAACATTCATCTGTTTACACCTCAATCCCTAGCCCAAAACATGTGGTCCATATCCACATTAATTAAATACACTATTCCCTGTGGGATACTTGCATTTGTACTCCATTAGAAATTCTCAGAGGAACTACAGCAGGTTTGTGTAAGATTCATAAGAACTTTAGTGTTCACTCAGTCGGCAAACTCTGATTTTTGTCTGTGATTTTGCAAGGAAAGAATGCAAGCAAACTTACACACCCCACATACAGGAAACTAACATGTTGGTGAATTGATTCATTCTGTTTGTAGCTATGTTTGTACGGTCAGAGATGGTCCTGACTAATTTGGTACCCCTTATACAGACTATACTGACTATATAGCTTTATGTCCTAATGATTTTCTTTCTTTTAGAATAAAAAACAAACTATTAGCTATTATTTGGCATTAAAATAAATTAGAAGGTGGAGGAGGCAGAAGACCTTGAAACAGCATCCCTTGGCTGTGCAGACGTGCTCATAGGAGGCCCAGGTATGGCAGAGGTTGGTTTTAATATTTAAAAGTGCATCTGAAGAGAGAAGAGGAGCATATGTCAAACACTGTGTGATAGAATATATGAATAAAAAGCTGCTGATTGTGAAACCCAGACAACACTAGTACCCAAGACACATTAATGTCTAGCATTATAAATGGCAAAGTGTGATTGCAATGTTTCCCTGTTGTTGTTGTTGTTGTTGTTGTTGTTGTTGTTGTTGTTGTTGTTGTTTGACTAAAAATTAGGTACATTTTCACTTAATTTTTACATTTTCACAAATGTTATTTAAAAATGTAAGTAAATAGAAAAGAACAAAAATCTACTAATTACTCTTTGTAATATATAGTTTACACTGTATAAGGTCAATTTAAAGTTAATATCTGATATTGGCAACATGTAAATAAACCCCTATAATAATAGTAATAACATAAATGATTACTGATGATTAAACATAATATAATTAACTTTTAAAGCAAGGTGTGAGCTTACTAGATATCAATAAACACCTATGTCTCCTTGAGACAGTGGTGACAAGATCAGTGTCACTCCCTTCTAATCCTGCTTCTTCCTAAGAACGAGAAGAAAACAGAGCCTATTTCAAGTGTATGTAGACATGTTTTTAAATAACAGTATAAGTAAAAACTAGTAATAGCTAAGCTTTTCTCCCCCTTCCTCATTTGGATCGCCAGTGGTGCCCCTAGCATTTCTCTATATGGCCTGTGCCCAAGGCTGGCTCTGTGTGCAATTTAGTTTTGTAGCAAACCTGCTGGAAATGAAACAAATGGTAAAATGAGTCATTCCCATGGAGCAGTGCATTGCCAGAGATTTGCTTTTGCACCAGTCTGCTTTCTGCACATATCAGATTTTGTTTCATCATCCAATGACATGGATGTGGTCAGACAGAGGAATTATTGTTGTCAGTATGTGTTTATCTTGATTTGGCCCTGTACAGTCAACTGTACCCAGCAAGTACCTTTTTTATTTCATTCAAGTGCAAATGTGTCATCAAAACCCTTGTGTCTTTTAAGATTACATTTTGAATTATGCCAAACATGTTGTACTGTTTTTGCTTTTACAGCACATATGTTTGTTTAAGCCACTATACGTACAGATGTACCCTGTTGTATCTTTAAATGAGTGAAATATGACAACATGCTCAACAGACATCTGCAAACTCACATCTTGTTGACTCGCATTTGGCCAGGAAACCTGTGTTAGGAGTGTTCAAAAGAGGGAATGTGTTTGGAGGTGTGAAGGTTTGCTAAATAAACAAAAAAAAGATGCATAACGATTAAAGAAGATGTACAGGACCTTATTTATGTGCTTACACTTTTGTTGTTTATGTAACGGTAATCTCCCACAGTATTCTCCCTTTCACTTTTCACATTACCATCATAGATTGCTCTAGGCTAGTTTCATGCAACAACGACTCATACAGTCCATACTGTAACAGAGCAATGAAGGCACCATGTTTGCACAAAATTCGAGGAAAATAACAAGTCTAGAAGGAAATAAATGGAGGAAAAACCAAAAGACACCACTGTTCATGGTTGAAGAGATTTTACAATACATAATTTTGATGTTGGGAAAATTACCTGTATTTACCTAGAGAGGATTATTAATTTCTTCTGCAAGTGAAGCTGAAGTAATAAAAGACATTGCATTAATTACATAGATGACAAAATGAATCATGTTATACGTGATCAACACCATCACTGTTACCTGGAGAACTTAATGCAAATAGGATCGTGCGTGTGTGTGTGTGTGTGTGTGTGTGTGTGTGTGTGTGTGTGTGTGTGTGTGATGATTCATGCTATTCTCAAGGAAAACCAAACATGTTGGCCTGCCCAATTGAATAATCATCATTACCCATTCCATTCCCCCCCCC
>OMLM01003812.1:3751-24362 GCA_900302695.1 Helostoma temminkii | reverse complement strand
CATTCCCCCCCCCCTTGCTATAAAAAATGAGAACGCCCACTGTAGCTGCAAAACTTGGCAACAGGGGCTTCATCTTGATTTGCGGGGTAGCCAATGAAATGTCTTGGAGGTGTTCTCTAAGATGTCAAGCTATATAAATGATGCAGAAGGCAGCTGTTTCACTGTATATCAATGCATGTATGGGAGAAACTATCATGTCAAATATTTAGATTTTTGGATTACTGGTAGCTGATGTTACAAACATTTGAGTGACAAAACACTACCCAATTATCATGTTTTCAATTTCTCAATTACAGTCATCTCATTACAGCTGTAGTCAACTTAAGTGGATGCTAAGAATACAACTGGGAGAGTGAGAGTGAATGGATCTTGTGTGTTCACTACCATGCTCAACTAAATTATGCACTGGAGCATTGTTTATCCATCAAACCAGGCTCTGTTCCAACAATCTACTCACAAAGAAATTCAGAATTAATTGGCAACACCTAAGTAGAGAGGCAACTTTCTTCCTCTGTCCATAATGCATAGTATCCAGTATGGGAAAACAGAGCTTGCTCTTTTATATCTCATCCCTTTGGTTCATATGCCAAAATCTGAGTTGCTCTGTGGAGCGTTTAACCTCTCCACCTCCAGTTCCCAAAGGGTCTGGCTGGAATATCCTGACCAAAATGAATGCAGAAGTGAGCAGTGATTGAGGAGGTAAATGAAGGATTGTAAATGACGGTCAGATAATTGGGGTGTGCTGCAGCTCTCCATCCTCTCTGATCTGGGGACAGGGAGGGAATAGAAGTCAGGAACGGGGAGGGCGAGAGGGCTTACTCAGCAGAAGAATCCATTTGAAGTAGGGACACACACACCCTTCTACCTTCTACTCATATAATAGGCCTTTAGTACACTCTAAGTGACTTGGTTAGATATATACTACGTGTGGCTTACCTGTTTTTGAAAGTTACTCTTCAACTGAGCTATGAGCAACTCTTGTGGAGAGTACTGTTCATGCTTGAGAGGAAACACAGGGGGGAGCTGCTAAGTGGTGCACCTTGGCAAGAGCCGTGTTTATCCATGAGCCACTCAGCACGGTGACACATGCTTTCACTTTGACTAATAAATCATTGAAGGTCTGATGTGCATCGATGGAAATGCAGTGTCAGTTTTGATGCTTGATTAGCATTTCTGTCACTTCGGCTTACGTTTAACATAACTCCAGCTGTGCAACTCAATTCACACTGCCCATGGACTTAAAAGACAAGCTATTCCTCAAACTGACAGCCTGCGGTAGCAATATGTTGACAATGTGCAGTAGTGAAATAAATAAGATGCACTGAAAGAAACATTTTCACTCTTTAAATATATCATATATAAATATATAAAGTTATGTTCAACAACAGTAATAAGTGGCTCAAACATCATATCAGTCTTGTGTATTGTGCAAAATCAAAACTACTGTAAACCACAAATCCTCCATAAAATCCAATTTGGTAAGCTTAAACATGCCAATTGTACTAATCAAATAATGGTTGTGTTCAGAACTCATTTACAAACTGTATCTAGTTCTGATAAGACTATGCCGAAATTTTGAGGAATGAATGTTCCACTGGAGACTCAATAGCATCATGCTGTTTCTGCAGATTTTTGGCAGAACATGTTTGCTACAAACATGTTCCACCTCATCTCTGAGGCTCTGTGTTGATTTTTATATGAGGACTCCACTGGCAGTTGAAGTGAAATAAAGTCACATTCATGTTCCTGCAGCAACTTTTAAACAATGGATCACATGAAAATGGTGCATACAGAGTGAACATGCTAAGATAAACTTTGGAATTCAGATTATGGATTGACACTATGGAGCCTGACCTGACTGAGCGTGTTTAAAAAGAAAATATCTCCACTATTTAATGCTTATTTAGATTTATCAGGACATTCTCAGTTAAATATCAATCCCACAGAGTGCCAAATCCCTGGGGAATTAAGACTGTATTAGTGTGACACCAGTAGTCATGAAACATTAAAAGTTGGAATCACACACGTGCTTCGATGAACACTAACTGAACCTCTTAACCGTGGCTGCACGTTTTACACTCCTGCTTTATTTATATACTGTATGAGTCACTAATTAAAGTGAGCTGTATGCATGCCCAATAATGTGGAAATCATGGAGGTATATTATTAATGTATGTGGTTCACAACTCCTGTTAGAATATTATGTAAGCAATGTGCCTCTGTACTGATATGGGAATTACCATCCTGCCTTAGCTTATGTTAACCTACACGTGGCTCAGTGCTCCCCAGCTGTCAAAATCCAGTGAAAGGGACAAACATGTCTGTGACACTAACACTACAACATTATTTTAACTATTACAACATGTTACATATTCTCATCTAGTCACTCCATCATTTAGAATTTCTGTGAATATTTTAGAACAGTTTCAGTCTACACTGATATCTAACATCTGATCTTTGCTCTCAGAACAAGAGCAAAGCACCAGAAAATAAATATAAAATATACCAACCTCATACAAAATACTTTATTTAGCTGATAAGGCCCTCAAATTGATGACCCCTTTTCCAGGTTGAATATATGTCACATACTGTATGTATCTTTGAAAAAGTGATTATTTAGACGTTTGAAATATCTGAGTTAATGTTGCAGTGACCTTGGGATTCAGCTGTAGTTTAATTGAGGTAAGTGCCTGGGCCACATTTCCATGCACACTGTTAATATGGTAATGGGAGGATATGTTAATATCCACCTTCATTCTTGTCCTCATTCATCGTAGCTGTAGTGATACCTGTCAGTGGTAATACTCGCTGCATCCCTCCTGATAGAGGCCAGCCTGCTCGGTCACTGTTAACGGTAATGCTGGCAGGGCAGAGCCAGAGGCAGGGTGCACTTAACCCTTTCATAGACTTAACTGCTTTTCCCTGCTAAACTTGGAGCACTGCAATACAACACACATCTCTAGGTATCAATAATAAGAGCAGGGAGGCAGAAGAACAGAGTAGACCAGGGCAGAAACGAGGGAAACTGTTGAAACAGTGCAGTGAGGAGAGGATGTGCAGTTATTGAATTTAAGGAGCAGGTAGATGCAGGACACACTCCTTAAGATCACATCACTACATATGTATGGAAATGGCCAAAAAACCTCCTCCTGTTGAAAAAGAATCATGTACAGCACAAGACTGTACGAATGCTTCAGGTCGCAAAGCAGTGCTGTTTTAAGAGTTTGAGGCTAATTCTCATGAAGGTTCCTCTTAATCTTAAACCACACATGTAATGATGGTAACATTGTAATTCCTAATGAGCACACTCACATTACTGTTCTTCTCTTTATCACATGCTCATCTTTTTTGCATCTGGTTCTTAAAAATTTGATTCATATCATTTCTCCTTTGCTGGAACAAAATCTTTTCAAATTGTAGGATGATCAATGTATGAAGCACAGTTCTCCATGGCAACAGTAAACCGACTTTCTCACAGTGTTAGCTGGCTAATCAAAATCAGCTCTTGACACTGCACAACAGATTAACTAAAGAACTACCCTTGAATCAAGGAACGTAATGAGTCTCGGTGCTTGCAACATTGTTCAGCTGAAGAATGTTGATGTAATTTACCGCTCTATGATGGTGGGTAAATGGACGTGAAAGGAAAATGTGTTGAAGATTCCAGGAATCTCTTGTGTCGTGCTGCTTGCTCAATAGATGCACACAACAAATAAAGTGTGGATTTCTGTGTAGAGAGATGATTTATAATATAAACAAGGTTGTTATGCCAATAATAAACAATAATCAAGGTAACAAAGTATAGGCGTCCATCTTAAATATGTACAAATCACGATGGTGATACATTAAAACTGCTCGGTCATTGTTGACTTCTTATAACATTGAATTTTTCTACAACACAACTTGAAGTTTCAGACTTCTTTTACACACATTTAGATACTTTTACTTTATTTAAAGGTAGAAAGGGTCATTAAATGTGTAAAACATATTAGTTTCCAGCTGGAAAGCACATTGTTTATGGAAGTCAACATATCCTGAAGATAATTTTAGCATGGTTTTCGGGTATCACAACAACAATTGTAATTCTTCATTATAGACTTACATTTCAGTTGTATACTAAGATAAGCTGTTTTTCTTGTCTTTTCAACGTTATAAGCCGTGAAAGGAGACTGAAAAAACCTTTATCTTTCTTCAGTAACTTACTAGAGCTTGGGTTAATTTCCATGTTCAATTTATCTAATGAGTGTTTCACAATAATTAAGTTTGAAAAAATATTTTTAGAACCACGGCAGTGTAAACAATAAATGATAAATTATTCATTAAACATGCTGCTGGGAGTCATTATAGACAGTAGTATAAACAGTATAACACTGTCATTTCTGACTGTGCAATGTGTTGGCAAGTTTGAAATTATTCAGCAACATCTGACTCAATAAAGATTGAAACATGGTGTTTCCTATCATTTTATAAGCCTGGTAGATTATTACTGTATGTGCAGGGCATTTGCAGTTCAAATCTTTGTTTTTAAAATCCATGAAAAACCTCTAGAAACGCCAGATTTCTAAGCATTATTAGCATCTAATAATGTATAAGAAAGTGTAGTGGGATTTGTAAGGCACAAACATTTTACAGACTAGGACTACAGGCGAGTAAACAACAATAACTTAAAAAAACAGAAGGGAACAGCAGAAAAAAGCAAAATAATTCTTACATAATAGCGTAATGCAATTTTTATATATATAGAATATTTTTTATTTGTGTTTCATTTACTAATTTATGTAATCTTAGTGGGGTGTGAAAATCCCCACCAAATGAATGTCAGTTTGGAGGTTTTCTGATTTACTTTCACAGCTGGTCAGAGAATCCGCTGTGTCTCTTGACCCCTGCTATAAGGCCTATGACCTACATTGTATTGAACAAAGTAAATCTTCTTTGTCTTCCCCTCTGAGATTCTCTGAATCAGGAACACAATGGATACGAAAAGAAAGGGTATTGGCGGAAAAAGAAAATGCTCTGGGGTATGGTCTCTTCTTGCTGTTGCTTCTGTCTGCTTTATAATGATATGTTACCGTGTTCTTGTTTTGGATATGGAGAGGATGTATAAAATATAAGACTTTATTTCAATTGTAGCCATATTTGTGGAGACCAGCCTATGAAGTCAGTCAGTCTGAGATGAAAGTGTGACATAGCTTTCAAATCTTCTCATCTTCAGAACAAAGATGCATCATAAAGCAACACAGAGACTCACAGTCAGTGGAGTCTTTATATGTAACAGCAGCGTGTGCTGTTCAAACTATACACATATGGTTATATCATCATGTCAAAGTAAATAAAGTAACCATAATAATATTAAAAGAAAAAAAAGAAAACACACAACTGGCAAAACAGTCCACTATGAAAAATAGCACATTATCAATTGGTTTCTTTTTTACCATCAGTTTTATGGCTGCATTTGTAGCTATCACCGTATGGTTGTTGACTGTAGCACCAGTAATAGCATTTTCGAGCTAGCGGCTGTACATCTGCCCTGCTGTTACAGGCTCTGACAGGTTTAGTGGCACAACTGCATTAACTCAATACTGAGAGAAAGAGCTGAGTCTACCAGTCTTCAGTCCAATTTTCACAAGCAGGTCTCACACTGGACAAAGCCTCACACTTTGATCTGTTGAGTGAGTGCTGCCAGATCGTCTGAAATGATTTTACTCCTCATGTGCCACTGTCCAGACATGTGCTTGTTTTGAAGAGGAAAAAAGCAGAGCTGAAAGAATTCAGTTGGAAAGGTTTCAGTACCACAAGACAAAAACATTTATTATTAACATTTATTCACATGTAATGTTCATTATTGCTATAACTGATGTTAATCCAACAATTGGTATCTACATTAACATCTGTCATCAGATTCATTAGTGATGGTGAAAAACAAATATTCATAAACTCAGTCAGATCATGCTTTAAAGTAGTCTGAAGTATTTCATATTGTACACTTCATCCCAGCCAAATGTTGTCATTTTCAAATGTACTGAAATTTGCAATTTTATTACTTGAACTTTTGCACACAGTTGTGTACTTCAATTTACATCTGTTCCTAAAGTGGCATATTATGATGTTAATGCCTCTTCACTATGAGGCAGTGCCAAGTTTTGTGGTTGTCTTTCCCTGGACTAAAGCTAGTGAATGTTTTTTTTTTTTTTCTTATTTTTATCTTGTCATATAAATCTATGATTTTTCTTGTAAAATGTAAAACATTAAGATGGAATAAGAAACATTTAGTATGTTAAGATGATGATGAGTCCCACTTCTCCTCATCTCCACACATCATGTCCTTTTATAAATTTAATGAAGTATTATTCATTACTGAAAAGGACACCATAGCTATAGAGTTGCAATGCCAATTTGGTTACAGTTAATAGCACTGAAGGTCATATATTTGGAGTAATTGTTACTCAAAGTATGTGTAATTATATCATTGAATAGTCAATTAAAATCCTTGTTAGGGGTTGAGATGTTCCTTTATTTACCTTCTCTCTGTGGACCTTCTTGCTCTTGTCCGTCCTTATGGCTTTGCACAAGTACAGCCCTCTGCGCGCGCACACACACACACACACACACACACACACCCCACCGCCATTGCTCCCACGTCTGCTCTCGTCATGCTGGTTTAATAAGAGATAGCATAGAATTAGAGAAAAGACAATACTGGGTGTTTGCACTCCCCCATACTGGGGTAATGGCCTAGGGAAGCTGATTAAATACCACGGGAGCTTCTGTCCAACGAGCTTAATCTGGACAATACAGTGTGTGGGCGAACACTATTCCACAGTGTTCACACTTGCCTATTCAAAAGAATGAAATTAGACACACATCCCACATATATGCAAGTCTTTTCTTTCTTTGCAGTTTCTTTACGTATTTTCTGTCACATGCAGTAATTATATCAATTGCAGATGGTTTTAAGTGTTAACATCACACTTTGTGTTATTTAGGGAAACACAGCCATCGGGCACCTAAAGCAACAGGAAGAATCCTCTAAATGCGTCACTGCCTGCACCTACAGTAGTAGCAATGAGAATCCAGTCCTCACAGGTGGATCTGTGAAAATGTGGGAGCGGGTGTGTGGATCTGAAAATAGATCTCCTGATAAGAGGAAAATAAGGCTTAAGTGAAAAGCTCTCTGAAGTAGATAGCTTTGACATTTATTATGCGATTGTTTGTGATTAGTGTTTTTTATTTGTTTATCGTGGTACACTGGCTGTGTGTCTGATAATATTTCATACTACTTTTGTTACTGTTTCCACCCATGTATGCTCTAATTTGTTGGTTTTAGTCAGTGACAACCACCCCATAGATGCACTGCCACAGACCCCAGGGTTTCTCCAAAGATGCCACACTGTGAATGGACACTGATGCTATAGAAAGAGCTAGAAAGCTGCAGCTGATCCTCTCTCATTTCAGTGCACTCAGCACATTGGGTCCATAATGCCTTGAGTGCTTGCCTGAGCTACATGACATCACTCACCGTAGCCACTCTCCATTTCTAGTTTCCCTTCTACTTTCCAGGGCAACAAGAACAGAATAACTGGAAGAGAAAAGGGTTTTGGCAGAGGGGAGGCAAAAGCAAGCAAAAGCTTGCCTGGGGCACAGCACACCAGAGAGCTCTCTCTGGTACACACTAATCTGGCCACCTACTAGTTGTGACCCATGTATTCTCTGTGTGAGTAGCATACTCTACGACAAACCCACCCTTCCATCACTGTCACATGCTGCACTAATGAGTGCCAGAGGGCACAAGGTCAATGACTAAGCTGATTTTCCTGCTGCTACGTGATTGCCAGGAGGTAGTGCAGTGGAGAAACTGAAAGGAAGTCATTCTTGCATTTGCCAGGCCAGCTTTGTGTTTCTCGTCCTTTGCCCAGACTGGCCGTGTTTCATATTCTTAACAGTAAGACGTCCAAGGAACTAAACTAAACAAAAACAGAAACCACTGCTACAGTAATATAAAATGTTCATTATGTAGAGACCAGGTTGATACCACTGGTGTAAATGCATCCCAGACATGTTTAAACCTTAAATGTTTTGTGCATTAAGAATCGTTTCTTTTTTTAGTTTTCTGTACATGAGACATTGTTATTCCTAATGGCAGAAAAGGTGATTTGAGAGACAAACTGCTCTGCATTGCTGATTTCAGCATGCCATTCACACAGGTAAGTGATAGCAGCACCCAAAACTAATTTACATGTGATTATGCAGCTGTAACAGCATCACAGTAATTGTACAACTTTTAGCATGTAATTACATAGCAATTTGCTTTCTGTAATCTGAGATGCTATAGTGAGAGCTGTGTGGCAGAATTAATTAAAGACAGAGGTGTGCTGTCTTGATACACACCCTTGTTCTTTGTTCATGTGTCTTCACTACTCACATTTGTCTTTTTAATGAAGTGTGTTTTTCACCTTTTCAACACTTGGGAAGTTTTTAACAGGCACAGGTATGACTTCTGGGTTTACTTTTATGATATATTGGCTCCATACTTCATCACAGACAACATCTAACACAGCAGTGGATAAAAAGAGGTAAGGAGGGGGCACTGTGGAGTAATTATAATATACCTTGAAATGTTTCCAGCTTATCTTGCTCTCTTTTAACTTCACCCACCGCAGCATCAAGCAGGTGATGACTTTAATCTCCCTAAAATTAAACCCAAATTCAAGAGAAAGATTGAAAGAAAGATGGCCTGTAGTGTATAAAATTTCAGGCATCAGGTGAGGATGAGCCCGCAGTTCACTTTCACAGAGGGCCTTAGCTTTGTAATTGTAGATGCACACTTGATGTCTTTATTTTGACAAGACATTGGATATTGGCAGTTCTCAGGAAGACTGGCAGTAGCCATAATCAGTCAGGTCATCTGGTGTCAGAGGGAGACAGCCGAGCTCAAAGGGAAGATGTCCATTAGGGAGCATGGCAGTCATCCCAGGCCGCAGGCCTATACCTGCACCTCTCCCATACATGTGCATAAATAAAACTGTTGTATTAACTAGGTGCCTCCTTGATGTTTGTTAAATATTCAGACAGCTTACTGTCATTAGAATGCGCTTAAATATTGCATCAGGTCCACAGAACAGAGTATTTCTGTGCTTTCACTCAGAGGATTTGTAATTATCTTTAAAATATTTAAGTTTGTTCTGCAGCTTTTACATCAAAATGTGTTTAGCTTACTTCACAGAAAACCCATGCAGACAGTAGTTTATTAGTTAACATAGTTCATGAAGCATTTCCGTTTGGTAGGTTAAAATCTAAGATTTTAAAGAAATCTAAAGATACACTAACAAGAAATGTCCAGTGGTTAGCAATGAAGTCCCCTTGATCTGCTGTGTAGTGAACCAGCAGACATACTGTAGCATATGAAGATTTATTTTTTTATATTGCTGAATTTGATTTATTCTTGCACGAGGATGGAAACAACATATGTCATTGCAGGTGGCGGATGTTATGAAACTACCAAACAGTCTATAAAACTAAATTTATTACGAACTAAATTTATTTACCATTCAAACCACAAACACACATGCAAACATCTGTGAAGACAATACTGACATGAATACCAACCCTGCCACATTGGAATACATTCAATACACAACATATTTCCAAAAACAAAACAATACACGTTTCATTGTTTCTTCTTGCTAACTCAGTTTAATCACACTCACTGACAACTGGACTCAGAAACCATTAACAGCTTCACTGCTCTTTTACAGCCTCAGCATTTATGCAGCTGTAAAGAATTTATTACAGCAGAAACCTGTGTCTCAATACAAGTACTAAATAAACAGACGCACAATTCAATACTCCCAGTCACTGTGCAGTTAAGCCTTTAAAACTTGGTCTGCACGAATTTCAAGCACATGAGCTTCAAGCACGAGTTGACTTGCAGATGCATATTTACTCTGAAACCGGAATCACCCAGTTACCCAAGCTTTATAATCAAAGGTCCAGGAAAAAAAAACAGTGGGATAATCAAAGATCAAAACAATGCTAGATTTTTTTTTTTTTTTTTGGAAAAAATATTTATTTATTTTATTATTGTCTACTCCTTTAATATATATTAAATACACTATATTGTTGTTTTCTGCACTTGCTTTGTTGTATGTATGTTCCCACCCATAAATGACATACACAAAGCTGCTGGGGCTTTCAAGTGATAAAGGTAGTGGTGGTGTTTTCTCCCAGGACTGGTATGGAGAAAAAAATAGTGTCAACCTGCAACTGTGTTGACATTTTGGAGTGAGCGATCCACAACAAATGTCCATTAATGGCGCATTGCATTTCATGGAAGTCTGTTGTATTTTTCCAGCTCAACACAGGTCATCCCAACCATGCCAGCAGAGGTGATGCTTCACCAAGCTGCACAAATGATATTTCCATTTTTCTCTGCATGAAAGACACTATTCCAAAAAATGGGTTTCTGCTGATAAGTGACAGCTTCCCATGACGAAAATACAAGTAATGCTTCCACTTTCATGAGCAACTAACACATGGTAATAGTCACACATTATGGTGAATTACTGCTCTGCTGACACAAAGTCTACAATGTGTATCCCACCTGCAGAGTGTTTGGTAATCAGTGCTCAGAGCTGGAGGAATGGGAGTCATTAAATGGGGTTTAATAGATATGAAACAAGACATTATTATGTTCTTTCTGCTGCACAAGAAAAGACCAGTTAATGAAGAAATTTCCCAAAGATTTTTTTCTCTTCTTTCCATTTTTTTTTTTGACAGAAATTAATTTACAACCATTTTAATTTGAAACTATTTTGCTAATAGGCTAGTAATTCCTGTTATTGTTCAAGCAAAAATGCTATGCAAAAATGATGATTAGCTGTTTTGTTTTTGTTCTGATGTTTTACATTATTTGATTGAGATAATCATTAACTGCAGGGCACAGACTGAAGAGATCTTTAATTGATTTCTCGTGATGATCATGGGACAAGATCTGTTATAATTATTATATTATAGTTATAAGAAATGTCTTTTTTGTTTCCTAAGCACATTGAAACATTTATCTGTAATGGACATCAGATATAGTACCGTAAAGATTGTATGCATGTGTATTATGACTTGAATTATCACTCTGACAGGAAGTGAAGTGAAGCTGAAGGGATCATCAAACATTTTTCTTTCTCCTTTTCTGTGCTCCTCCCACAAAATCATGCAATTGGTGATTATCTGCAGTACATTTGTTATATATACCATTAACTACCACTGGGAGTTCAAGCTGAGATGCTCCACAGATATGAAAACCTACCTTCTAAAAAACACTGAATAATTGTTTTAATCTATTGTAATGTCTCCTCTGTGAGAACAAGGATGATGGTGATATGTTTCCCATGTAGTGCTACTCCAGCGATTATGGATGACTGTGATTCTTACGATGATATTAATTTTACTGGCCTTACTAGAAAATGTGAGTATTTACCTGTTGTAAGGTCTACTACTACTACTTTTCTTTGTTAAAAGATAAAATGAAGCTTTGGGTAGCAGCTTGTGGATCTGGTCCCAGTTATGTTGGTTTGTGAAAGGAATTCTTAAATTCTCTGCTTTCATGCATACAAATACAAGCGGCACAGCACATTACTCCTGCCAGAGGTCCAGAAATACTAATTACCTGCTGTTTACTGGGGTTTGTACACCCCACCTTTCTTGGGACAATCAATAATTACACACAGAGGCCAGAGGGATGAAATCACCACAATAACCATTAGCATGAAACTGGATGAAGTTCATTACTGATTCTGCAGGCATAGTGTGTAATATCCAATATTGGAGACAACTAGCTCTGTTATCCCTTTATCTTTTATGCTCATGCTGCATAGAAAGCACACAACTTGGTTTTCTGTGACAATTCATTACAGCCTTACACAACATGCAGTTTAATATATTGCCTTGCAACATTAGCTGTTTTCCATGCATTTTATGCAGTTTGCACACATTCTTCTTCTCTGTTTTGAATGGTTAAAGTGATGCGGGATGTTCCGTGACCCAAACTGTGTCATGAGAACAAAATAACATATGTTACATAAGTGCAGCGTAGACCATTTACATCTGTCTACCTTATCAGTACTCTAAGTGCTTTACACTGTTTCTCATTCACCCATTCACACACACACAATCACACTTACACGCCAATGGCAGAGCTGACTGAGCAAGGACACTTAGACATGTCGCAGGAGATGTTGGGAATTAAACCACCAAACTCACTAAGTTGTAATCACAGTGTGAAGTGAGACTGGACTATATTATTTTTTCATTATCACATAAAAGGTTCCATAATCACAGGTATTGCCCTTGCTCCCTGTCAGAATGCCCTGAAATGCATTTGCAGTCATTTAAATGGATGATCAGCCAGACACATTTCATACATTATACAAGAAACTGGGCTCAACAGGAGCTTTTAGCCACATTTAACTAATAGTTTAATTGCTTGGATATCTAACGTGATAGTATTTAAATTTAGTACATCATGCATAAAAGTGTTTCTTATATCAGAACATTTTATTGTATGTCACAATAATCTGGTCCTAGCTGCTGCATGCTCTAACATTATTCTGCATGACTGGCTCACTGTATTGGTGCACAAGAGAGCTTCTTTTAAACTGGGATGAATGACACAAGGGACCATGCATGCAGAAAATAAATAAATGAAGAGATACGTTAAAAATTAAGTATCTTTGCTTTTTTCTCGAACTGACCATGTGCCTTGAACTGCATCTAAAGCTTGGAACAGACAGAATAGGCTCAGGATCAGTATTTACCTGAGACTTAGTTAATTTTATTAAACCTTAATGACAGTAAACAGTGGTGAATACCATGTGTGGCATTTTCTGATTGATTCTCATAAGTAAACTACTTTCCTTTAAGAAACACCCTAGACATTTTTTTTTTCAGTCAGCATCCTTGTTTACTGGCTGCGTTTTTACAGCCTGGGCAGTGAAACCCAATTTGTACATTGCATAAACAACTGCAGTCTTTTAATTAGGTTCAAGAGTCCCATTTACATTTACTGAATATTTATAATGTATTGGATTCTATTAAATCTTGTCAGTAATCATATACGTATGCAGTGTTTATCAAATCAAGTGAACTGTAAGGCGTAACTGAAACACAGTCAGAGCACATTTGAAAGCACTGGATCAAAGTAATACATTTTTATCCATATTAATAGCATTACTCTGGTGACGGCACATCAGTCTGTCCTCTACTTTTGTCTAGAGACCCCCTGTGGTGCTGGTTCATTCTGTGTAATGCACTCCCCCAACTCAAATGAAGAAGTTGTGAGCTTTCACATGGAGTGAAAGTCAGTCTGAACATGCATTTGCAATTTTTGGTCTCTTATTAATCCCTAGTTTTGGGGGTGTAATAACACAGAGTCTCTGTTTTCCCCTGTTGTGTGGCTGGGTGTGGCTTTTGAGTCTGTTGAGCTTAGCAGAGGCTTAGGGCTGCAAAGTAGGGTCTCTTTCAAAATGAATAGCAGCTACTGCTGTCCCAGGTTTTCCGTATCAGAATGAACGGCCTTTCAAGGTGCCAGCATAAATCATCAGAATTTGTTAAATGGTGGAATTGCTTTGGATACCCCCTTCCGTCTAACCTTTCTGAATTCAGGTTAGATGGGCCGTGTCCCATTATTTGCTAAATTGTCTGACATTTTCTATAAAAGCTTTTGACTTCTGGCATGGTCAGACAGCACATCTTCAAAACTAGCATAACCTAAAGCTTATTCCAGTTTTATCTCTGTTTCTTTATCTTGTACATGAATTGACTGAAGAGAGAAGCATACACATACTTATCCTGCTACTCTCTGTATAGATGCAACACTCACTGCTGTCTCCACAGTCTGTATAAAGTGTTAAATGTAGAGAATGTTAGCCACAGCCACATGTCAGGAGCAGAGGGGAATCTTAATTTATCTCAGTCAACGCCTTTTTCACCTCTTTATTAGCCACTGAAGTGATGTTATAGTACCATTGCTATAACAAAAATGTTAAAGAGAACATAAATCTCTGTATTCATGGTAAATCTTACTTTTATGTTCAAATAGTTTTTGGAGAAAATAAAGCCTTCAGCACTCCTCACTGTCTCATTGATTTGTGGTGTTTTAATTAGGCAGTTTAAAAAACTCCTAAGTACTAACAGTTGCACACAAATGACATCACTCAGTGCACAATTTAACTGCACAAATCTCAGTCAAGGTTTTCTCAGAGAATCTGCTGCTCACAGACCCATTGATTGTAAAAATAAACTTTTTAAAGTCACTAAATGTCACAACAAAATAAGTAACTGTTTTTGTTTTTTGTTAAATATTATATACATTTAGATGAGCTACAGCTTGAGATACAATGTAATGAAAAATAAAAAAAACAACAACATCGGCAAGATAATCACTAAGATAATAAATAATCTTGTTGATGTGGTGGAGACATTTGATCTGTGAATGAACCGTTTATCTAATAAACTGGAATTTTAATGTTTTTCAAAGAGGATCTGAAAATGTTTGCAATACATACAACATTGTGTATTTTTCCTTTCCATAACAGATGTCCATCTTCCCCCAAAGGCTGTTTTCCAATTCCAGTTCTGCTTCTAAATTTCAAAGTGAAAAAGATAATTTACTGTGTGTCGAGGGAAGCCTTCCTGCACTCTAGTAAACCTGCATCTTTCAAGTTTTCTTCTTTGCTGTCTCTGCAGTAAATCAAATGAGCACATTCTCTTTTTCTCCTCTCCTGAGACGTATTTTGTTTCACTTTTCTGAAAATCACACAGTTTATCCAGGGTTTTGAGGTTGTTGTTTACTGTAATAGAAACAGTGCTTCGGAGGAAACCTGTCATAAAACAAATATTTTAAACAGATTTTTCTATTTTTTATATATTTTTTTGCTTTTGCATTTTGTAAAAATACCACTTCGTTGCCCAGCTTGTGCAGTATGCTCGGGGTGTTATCTTTAATGGCAACACGCAGTGTCCACAGATAACCTTTGAGTGTGCTTGTCCATGTCTGGCTGGATACTTGATGAGAGACAAAGAATGTCTCAAGAATGGGGGGTGTTAAAAGTGCTCAGCATTCCCTTCTAGTGACACTATCTCAAGGGACACTTACTGCAAGTGGACAAGAACAGTGCGGAAAAAACTACAGAAAAAAAAGGAGGAGACATAACATTTATCAGGGAGAAAAAAGTTATTTATCATCAGCTCACTGTGCTGCATCAACTACGGACGGCTCGGAACAAACGCAAGACAGATTACTGTTTAAAATAAGTGTTGCTTTCACTGTGAAGCCAAAATAATTAAATTCGAATAATTAAATGATTTTGGCCAAAATCATTTAATTATCAAACTAGTCTTCAAAATGTGTAATGGTGCCACCAGGATGATGGAAGGCTTGAAATGCTTATGCATACTATACTATCACAGGGTGCTGTTTTTGACAGTGTTTGTATTCTTACATAATGATGCTGTAACACTGTCTCCTGCTGATATGTTTGCCACTGCAAACATAATTTTGTAGGAATGTATAGAATAAAGAAGCCTATTATCATCTTAACAAGCAGTGGACTAAAATATTGTTTTCCTGAGCCTATGGTGTAGCACGACACACACCCTTATATAGAAAGCTGAACATGTCATAATTATTCACTTACCTGCCATCCACTGTTTAATACATGTTTTAATTTAGTTTTATTTTTTCAGACGTCACTATGCATTTATGAACACCACTCTATGCTTCACCACACGTGTGCCTCTAAACCAGGGGTCATAATTCCTCTTTCTGTCGTCTGCCATTTAATACCTGTTTTAATCAAGTTTAATTTTTACAGGTGATGTTCATAAACGTGTTGCCAGGACACAGTGCGCTTGGATGGCGGTGCTGACTGCTGTTTATTTCCATGTGTGCAGGAACGCTGCCCTGTATAGTGAGAAAACTGCAGGTGTGCATTGATAATTTCACTGGCACGAACAGCATTGGTGTATATGCCGGGACATCAGTCAGCAGCTGCGTCCCAGTGTGCTCTCTGCCGGCACATGTGATAACGCATGGAGCAGCGTTCATTAATGCCAAGTGCTGTTTACAATAGTTACCTAAATTAAACTGGATTAAAACAGGTATTAAGCAACCAATGTCAGGGAAAAGGAGACAAATTATGTCCTTCTTGGCCTTCGTTAAGCTCCTAATTAATTTGAAAAATATGCTGCATAGAAATACAGTCCATCAAGTGATTAAATTTGCTACAAAACATATTAACAGTTGCAGTTTAGGTACACAGAAAAGAAAAAGACAAATCTTTAGAAGACAGTGTCGGGTGTGGCTGTGGTGTTCAGATTTTATCTGAATTTAACATGAACATTGAAAATTGGACATCTACACAGGAAGTGACTTAATGGACACTGGATACTTATTGAGAGCTGAAAAATCTAAGCATCAAAATTGCAAAATATTTAAGAAATCTCAAATAAAATGTTTAATACAGAAAATTATATCAACAATCATGACGTGCTTAATAATGAATTAGTCACAAGGAAATCAAACATTATCTTGCTTAATAAAAACATCACTAAGTGCCTGAAGACCTCAAAAACATTCATGATAAGAAATATGCACTATGATTTTATGACCTCATTAATTACTCAAGCACATATCAGTAGTGATGCTCCACCATTACCAAACCAAACACAAAGGAAAACCAGTCCTAAGTGTTTCCATGTCATTAACCAATATCAGATGAGAGCTTTCAGTTGCCCTCAGCTCTAGCAACTTTTCACCCTGGGCACATTGCTTACAATGGAAGCTAAATATTTCTATTTAAAAGCAAGTCCTGTGTTATTCAAGGAATATTTCCAGCCATTCTAAGATGAGGACTACTCTGTACAACTGTTCCACATAGTTTGTACTTTAAAATGAAACCAGTAGTAGATATTCTGTTTTGGAGTATGACAACTTAGGGACATTCCTGGTCTTTTAATGGATTGTTTACATTTAGACAAGCTTTGAGCAGTGACTAAATTTGTTTTCTAGCTCAGTTCTATTCAGTGTTTATTCAATCAGCCTCCCTCTTCTACCCGGATTAGCAAGAAATCTATGTGCCAGCTTAGAAAGGGGTTAGCCCTATTTGACAGCGTTTCCTATCTCTCTAAAATAACAAATGCCATCAGAGAATCTGGAGGCTATAATAATACTGTTTAGCTTGCTGTTTCCCGGGTAATTAAAATGGGAGGCCAGTTTCCTCCCTAATGTCAAAGGGATTTTGTTATCAGCTTTCCAAGGTGCTATGAAATGAGTCTCTACGCACCTTAGTCTTAACTGTTCATATCTTCCTCCTCAGAATCTGGCTCGAGTTGCAGTTTTAGACAAGGTTGCCATCCCGGGCCCACGACTCGATCATTAGAAGGTCAGAGGAACACAAAAACAGACAGATTGTGCAGCCACCTCTCAACAGGATTCATCCCATCTCGTTTACAGCACAGTGGGTTGCTTTCACAGTGCTATGCTCAGGAATGTGACATGGCTAACGCTGACAACTTGAAATGTACATAAAACACAGCAAGCGTGTTTGGTCCTGCCTGGTGGAAAAGGATTTGTTTTGAGATGCAGAAAATTTCATTAATTGCAAGCACACCTCACATTTCTGACGGTCTTGTCACATGGCTGAGTACTGGTCCCAGAGCTTTCAGCCTAATGATGCTGCCGTTAATGAGGCACAGTTTGATGACACACTATTTAACTTCTTCTGAATATGAGGAGTCTTCATGCAATTCATACAATGTGCAGAGAATGGGTGTGGAAATGGTTCAATTTTTTTTTCAAATTTTCAACATGCTAATCCTATGTGTGTATACTTCGATTGAATTATTTCCCTATTTTGTACAATAAGGATCAATCAGAAATAATATAAAGTAATATAAACTGTCTGTTATATCAAATAAAATAAAAACAAATAACAATATTTTGTTAGTTTAGCCCAGTTAGATATCAGTTTGTATTAGATAATTCACATTCACCTTCACAGTCAAAAAAAAGTCCTATACCTAACCAAGGGCTGAGTGACTTAACGTAAAAACATAAATAATGCTCTAGTCATAAAAACTAGAACAGTTGAACTACGAGATCCATTATGCCACACTTGTTAATTGTCAATTGATCCTCAGTATGTAATATACAAAACATAGTCTGATTATAATTATTTCCTACAAAACACATTTGCAGTGTTTGTAATATATTTTGCTGTCTGAGCATAACATTTAGGAAACTGACTTTTATTTATACGTAGACTGTACTTGCTGAGTAAAATAATATTGTTTTAGTACTTTTTAGTAAAATAACAGTTCAAGCAACATATGAACACATGGAATTTGAAAGGGACACACATTTCAGTGTTTAGTGATCTGGATGCCATGTAAAATGTGCTGGAAAGGATCCTATAGTGTCACCAAGTACACAAGTTCATCAGCTTGAGATGTCAGTCACTGTGATATTATAAACACATACAGGATAAAAATATTGTCAGACATGTCCTTGACACTTTATTTGATGGACACCACAGGTAAAATGCCTTCCCAGTGTATCAAACCCCTTCTATCGAAGTAGAGCTGTGATTCATACTGTCTGAGAAAACTGCATACGTCAACTTGTGTGTCTCCGTATTGCTTTCCCAAATCAGAAGCAATTCTTCACACGCATGCTGCTTGCTACCAAAAATACCTTATCACTTAGTAGTGACTTGTAACATCTTGAGTAATGACTTGCCCACTCGGCCAACTTCTTGCCGACGGGTATAGTTGTTGTAAAACTGCGGGTTTCTGGATCTCAGTTATGCTAAAAGTGATTCTTTGTATGAAGCATACACATAACATCGTACCATGTTACATGGTGACTGCATCCAATATGAAAGCTGAGCGTCACCAAGTGCTACATCACAGTGGAAAAAAAAAAAAAAAGAAAAGGAAAAAGGCAGTTCTTTCTTTATCTACAGCTTTAGGGAGTAATTAATCCCACTGCATATGTAGCAAATGAGTGTTTAAGTATAGTAAGTTGGACACTGTGAGGCAATGCTCCTTCTGGCTGAATCTATGTTTTAACAAAATTTGTCCTCATCGCCCAATGTTTAGCTGACTCTTTGTGTTATTTTTACGCATATACCCTGGTATCAAAACCCAGAGATTTAGTTGGCAATCAGAAAGTGCCGTCTTTTGTTTCCCATCAATTTTTCATACTTGTGTTCTAGTCTCCTTTTAACTAGGGAGAGCCGATTTGTTAGATGTGCCTGAGTGAAACTGTCCAAACCGAGTGACCCACTTTTAGTTTAGAAATAAGTGGTTTTAAAGATATGACCACCTATTTTCTCTCCACTTTTTTTGCTTGCTTTTAGTTTTATATGACAAACCCCTTTTTCTGTCTCTTAGTATCTCTGTGCTTTATAAAGCTTTTAAACATTGATAGTGCCTGCAGAGGGCATGGAGGCCCACATGCGAGGGGAGTCTGTGACCTCAGGTGGTTTTGAGCACCTGGTTCTCACAGGAGTCTTGCGATTAGCGGCTACATATTTTCAACTTTGCTTTTAGACATAATCTGCAGACCCACTTTCTCTGACTGCTGATGATTTTTTTCTTCTCACCAGTCCCAGCTGTGCCTTTGATCAATGTCTATTTTTACGCCTTTCATTTTCATCAAGAAATAAAACCAATAGAGCACATAAAAAAGACCAGTGTTTTGCAGTAAAAAAAATGGAGGAAAATAGTTTCTCATTTATTGTATATATGTCAGATGTTTGACACGAAACCTGTAAATTAGTGAAAGTATCATCTGTGTTTCCTGTGTCTGGCTGCCTTCATTCTTGTTTGAAGCTTAACTGACAGCACTCTGATGAAGAAGACAGCAAAACAATACACAGCTTATTTAGTATTTCCATCATAGTCGCAGCGTATTTAAAAATCAAGGGGTTGTTCCTTGGCACGCAGTTTATGCTGACTGCTGATTTTATGTATCTGGCATAAAACCATATTCCTCTGCTGTGATATTTGGGAAATAATACAATGATGCTTTGTTTTCCTAAACCTAATGCAGCTTCATATTTCCATGGATGCAGTTAGTCATACCTCATTTGGCTTGAGGACACGTAACACGCTCAATTACTTTGTCTGTTTTTGCTGTCATTCATTTTAATAATGATTATTGTTAACTTTGTTCTAGAATAAAGTAATTATGGATTAGACAGATTAATCTTTTTGTAGATTGGTGGTCACGTGATCTTGGAGAATATTTTCTAATAGGTAATTGTGATTGCGCATTAAATAACCATCTCTCCGCAAGTCCAGAAATGTCACATGTGCCCCGCTGTGCTAAATCAGCATAGGTAGGCTCAGCAGTCAAGCATTGCATTACTTTCAGAAATTCAGAGGTTTCCATATACATATTTTACACTGTTAAATACTGATATGCACAGTGTTTCTTATTTTTATGTTAATCTGTGGCTTCATTTAAGGCTTGCTAATCTATTCATGCTATGTGTATATGTGTATACACTTCCTTTGCCAAAAGTGTTTAGCTCAGCATGAAAAATAGAACATTGTC
>OMLM01003806.1:14073-34055 GCA_900302695.1 Helostoma temminkii | reverse complement strand
TCTGCATTGATTAACCAGACAACCGTCCGTGTACATAGTTCAATACAGTGTACAAGTGTGTAGATGCAGGTAAGAGAGAACGTGTGTAACAGTGCGTGCCAGCTGCGTACGTCACACCCAGCTGCAGCCTGATAAGCACCAGCCTACCAAGCTCTGATCTCTGAACTCTAACCATGTAACAATCTGCCCTGAAGGAGCACACACACACACACACACACACAAAAACTCTTTTTACTTTAATTCAATGAACGGGACAAAAATTCTAATTTAGGGTTTAAGTCCTGTGCACTTGAATTATGAATTGGTTTTGTCTAGCTGTGTGAATAACAAACTTTAACACAGTGCATGTATTTATAGACTAAATAAACAGACCGTTCTCAGTGCTCTTAAAAAAGTGAAAGTGTTTCCTTTGTTGCCCAGCAGTTCTTTTAAAAACATCATGTTTCAAGTTGGTCTGAGGAACAGTTGACTCAACCACGAAACACCCACCAGGAAAAAGCTAAATGCTGATTGATGGAACAACTGGACAGAAACTTGCTCATCTATTTGCATAAACAGAAACACTTAGATACAGAATATAGTACAACAGCACAGTACACAAACACACTGTATATATGCACATACATTCACATCTAGAACTTCTACATATAGAGATACACAAACATACTCATATTTAAAAATGCAAATGTAAATTTATATTTGCATTCAGTCTAATTGAACTGTACTAACACCATTAACCATTTATTTTACCTTTACCTACATAAATTAAGTGTATATCTTGACATAAAATCATATTAAAAAACAATTTTATAATATACACATGGGTCTTTTTTTCTCAATTGAGTCTGCAGTACAGTACTTTCAAACACAAGCAGAACTGATGACAAAAGCAGAGAGGTGGCAACACTTTGCTGAGCCCACACCACTACGGAGGAGGTATGTGCTGAGGCTGAGTCACGGCATAGCCAGAAATCATCAAGTCATGAATCTGTCTGTGTTTGGGCGTACAGAGGCACGTATGAGTCATGATAGAGGGAGAGAGATACAAGGAGAGAGACAGAAAGCTGAGACAAAGACAGAAGACACGAAGTCATGGGTCAGGCGTACATTAGAGCCATAGAGTTTGTCGTGTTGACAGTTGGATTGTCAGCTGCTCTGAAGTCAGCTTGAACTTGAAATAAACCCTGAGCTCAGCAGCAGCAGCAGCAGCAGTGGGGTGATACAGTTTACAGTCTTGGTAGTGAAAAGATTCCTCCCACCCTCGTTTGCTGTATCCTCATATGTATTTCAGCTGGAGCGATGTTTGGTCTCAGGAGTTTTCCCGATGCTGTCATGGCAACCAGCAGAAAGGGCAGTTGGCAGGGTGGTAGTAAGACAGCGAGGGCAACATGCTGTTTGTTCTGCAGATGCAGCCCTCTGTTCCTGAGAAGTCCCTAGGTGGTGAAGACTGAGTGGTGTATCCCGAGGGGCTATCGCATTTCAGAGTGAAAACAAGCTGGCCAGGCTCTGGCAAACAAAATCACTCATTGCAAAACCTTTCATTAGCGAAAAAGCACCGTGGCTGGAGGCTTGTTACTTTAAAAGTCGAAGAAAGCTGGACTAAATTTTTAAGAATAGTTTTAGGAAATGTGATTTTCTGTTTCTAGCTTCTGGCATTTTGGGATAAAGGATCAAAGTCTACATGTTTTTGCGTGTCGCAAACCATAACAAAAAAAAAAATCAACACAAAATGGAATACAAATTGATGTTTGAAAATGCCCCGCAATAATTACAGTAAATATTCAGTTGTTGTGTCCAGTGCAGTGCTCACTGTGTTCAAATCTATTCTGGAGTCATGTTTTTGTGGTCATCCATGTGAATCATTAAGTTCCAGCCACATCAACAGGCAATAACTAACACTGTGTTGTCTGTGGGGGGATAAAAGGCCACTGTTGCTGGCAATGATATAAAAGGCAACACTTCCTATAAATAGGCTCACCCGAGGCCATAGGGATGACATAAGTATCTCAATCTACCGCAGTGGCGAAGCATGTTTCTTTTTTTAACTTATCCACTACCACATATGGGGAAAAGCCCATGCTGCCAAATACCAATTTCATCCAAACACAAATAGCTCAGTATCACAGCGCAAGGTCAGGGCAATGAGGAAAAGTTGTCTAAGGTGTGTCGTTGTATTAGTAGCAAGAATTTTACATCGGAAAGTAAAGACAGCGTGTGTCATAGGCAACAACCATGTAATTTCATTGTTATTTTATTAACATCAGCGCTTACTGAAATACCTGATTGCATCACTTTTTTTATATTCACTCAGTGTCTCTTGATTGCTATGACTAATGCTTTCATCATCACAGAAGCATCACAGACCTTGTGAATGTGTGCGTGATTCTCATTTCTAATTAGGTTGATAATGGTGAGGGTTTTCTAACAGGCTTCATTCATAATGGCCCACATTTCCTGTAGAGTATGACTAGTGCTCGAGCAGAGGGAGAGAGAAGAGCAGTTCATTATCTACCTTCAAATGTGAGGATGATCTCATCCTGAGTCATAATATTAGTGCCTTGACATGTTAAAGCTCATCCACAGGTCATAAATCCTACTCTGTTCGCCTACTACCTCAGTGTCACAGGTGTTCTGCAAGTCATAAAAAGTCTCAAATCTAAGATCAACTTGGAAGTTGATTATGTATTAAAACCATTATTTTTGGCCTAAACAAGTCATTATGTGTTTATAATAGAGTCATATTAATAAGAAGGCCAACTAACAAGGCTGTTGTAAGCCATTAAAGGATATACCATGTTATTAAAATTAGTTTTTTGAAGAGGTATTAGAAACTAGGTTGTGTGAGTGCATGCTAAATTACAACTTGAGTAACTTATATAAAGTTAATGTACTGATAAAGCTATTTTTATGGGTTTATTAGGTTGGATTCTGTTAAAACTGCATGGTTATGTAGGATCAGCACAGCATCTTTAACAGGGTGCTGCTCCATTGTCACGGTTATCCTGCTGCTGTGTCTCTGCTCTCTGTGAACAGACTGGACAAGGAAAAGCTGTCTCACTAAAACCAGTGAGGTAAAATACTACATCCACATACTGTGTTTCCTGTATTCTTGGCAGCTTGTAGGCTCTGTACCCCATCCTTATGATAAGCCCACGTAGGGTCTCCTTGCATGGGAAATACGTCAGCATTATTGTTTCAGCCAGGGCAGAAACCATGATCTGCACAGTTTTCCAACATGGAAATTTACATATTTATTATAGGAGCCCCAGAAACCACTTTTTAACCCCCAAACTGGGTATAATATGGGTTCTTTAGTAGTTTTCTATTCATTAGGTTAGACACTATAGTTTTACATATGTCCCAATCTAGGAATCTGGTATAAATAAAAGAGGGAAGAGAAAGCGAAAGAATGATGGAGGGAGAGAATGTAGTTATTCACTTGAAAATTGTCATGCATTTACAGGAATGACCTCACGTTATAATCACATTTTGTCCTGCTGAGTGCTTCTTGACTTGTTCACTAGAAATACCAAATAAAGTTACACTACTGCTTTTCTCTGTAGAGCACTGTAGAGCAGTAAATTTGAAATGCATCAGTGTCAATATGTGCAACAAGATGTTATATAATTAAATGAGTTAAATAATGATATTCAGTCGTTAAACTTTACTGTTTATGCATTTATTGTTTAAAAGATTCAGGACAAAAGCTGTAGGCGGACAAAGTGTGGTAGTGTTCTGCAGCTCCAGCATGCACATTTAATTTGTGTGGGGGTTGAAAGTGAGACAGAAAGAAGAGTTAGGTCAAAGGGCAGCTTTGAGCTATAATAAGTAGAAATAAATTACAGAGATAAATAACAAAGTCAAAGTTGGAAATATTGGTCATTGTATGAATAATAAGTGTTTGTTTTTTTTCTCAGAACTTGTACATTTCTTAAGTAAAGTGGAGAAAAGCTATGACGCTCAGTGTTGAGATTACACGTATTAGTATGTCTGTCAATATCAAATGAGTGTTTTCTCATAGATCGAAACAGCAGAGCAGCACTTTAAAGTCAAAGAGGGAAATAATTTATCAGTTGATCTCCCAGTTCACAAGACTTTGGCCTGGTCTGCCCCATGACTTCTCTGAGTTCAGGTCGCCTAGCAACTGGTCCCCTGCTATTAGAGTTTTCATGCATCATTATGTCTGCATTGATGTCATGGTTACCGGGGAAACCATATGACCAAGACACGATGACTTGTGGCCACTGTTAATAGTCTGTAGGCCTGTTTTTCACTAACAAAGAGCGGGAGTGATAGTACGCAACATCGCTTTACTGCCTTTCTTAAATCCTGAAACACGCCTTTGAATTTTTAAATACAACATCAACCTTTTATATGGATTAGATGCATGCCTGTGATTTCTTTACAATAGGGCTAGCCTCTGGATGGCCACAATGCAGCTCCGACAGTAAATGGACTTTCAGTGGCAGCAATCCAAAGATAATCCAATGCTGAAAAAGCAAATGATTAATGCCGGTGAAATAAATCTACTGTAGACTGCAGCTGCCAAAACCCAAGAATCGTGGTAATCTCAACTGCTCATTGCCTCCAGCAAATCAGCTACACAGCAGTGGAATAGTGCTTTATTTAGATTAGGTCAGAGTCAATATAGCTGCAGGGTATGTTAATTTAAAGAATTCTGACCACATAATAAAGAGCACAAGTAGCAGGATGCCGGTTTAAAAGAGCACATGATCACGAGACAACAGCAACATCACCACCTACCCTGTCACCACTGTAATCTCACAATCAGCCTAAAAGGGTCACGACCTCTCAACTTCACCCACCAAAAGGAAGTAGCTGTCTTTCTTCTGAAAAGCAAACACATGCCAATAATCACTCCCACAATAGGCGGTAGTTTTCCTTTCGAGATGGATGTGACAATAAACGGCAAAAATAAAAATGCTGACGGGGTTCAAGATGTACAACAAAGCTGACAGTGTTAAGAGTGTTTTTGGCGTCAGAGAGAAATCTGCTGCTTTAATTTACTCTTTCTCGTTAACTATTCATAGTTTTGTCCCTTTCCAACAATTTATGTCTGAAAACCAGAAATTAGATTATTGGTGTGATATGTCTAGAACTTGTCAAAGACAGATCAGCGGCTGATCTTCGGTATGCAACATGGACTAACATGAAATCTTTTGTTAAGTTTTTTGCTGAGAGCATCCAAACCAAGCTAACCATCATATACTGCCGATAATAATCTGTGTAAGTCGTTGTTGGGTTCCCTGGAGGGAGAGAAATACTGATGGTGAGAACTGTTATGCGATAATCTGTCTCGATCTCTTCCCTCGACAAAGATAATCCGTCTAGTTCACTGTGTACCGTGCCTGTTTGATTGCAAGCCACAGTCTGCAGGCTGGTGGTGGCACACTGAAGCAGAGCTGCAGGAAAGTAGGTAAAGGACAGAGAGGAATCAGCGCTCACTACATCTGACAGTGCCAAAGGGGAACTGCTGACTGGGAAGTACGCCGAGAATACGTGTAGAGACAGAAAACAACCCGAAGGATCGTTTCTACACAGAGTAAGCAGGAAATGAGGGTTAGAGTGTGGTGTCTGTACAGGTGACGACAGGCAATGCCACTGCGTTGAACACAGGATTAATTCAGTCTAGATGTGCTATAATGATACTCCTGCAGGTTCATCCTTTAGAAGGCAACACTGACCTGAGCGATCACTTATATAATTAGTTAAATAACATAAAAGGAATTGACAATTTTGATAGGTTTGATAGCAGATGGTTGCTAAGTGTTTGACCATGTTGTTGAAAAAGTAAAAGAAAATAAGAAAATAAGAGCATGCACAGGTTATAAGATAAAGAACCAATCAAACCGCCCAGTAAAAGGACCCCCAGCCCTCCTATATAGGACCCGCCGACCTGAAAAAGAGACACAGTCCTTTTCTGTCTCTTTTGTCTCCCTGTGGTTATCTTGTGCGTGTTTGTAGTCATTTTTAATCTTGTGATTGCTCTGTGTTCATGTTTGGCCATCATCTATCTATTTTCAGTCGTCACATGTCATGTTGTGGTCACTTGTTGTCTTTTAACTGAGCGATGTGACCTTTAAGCAAGAAATATTTATACTTATTTTATGCAGAGACTCTGGCTCATTGTCAGGGCCCCAGGCATGTGACCACTACACCTACAGTATTAGGTAGTAATGAAGTAATGAAGTAATGATGTAATCCATCTATGAGCACATATTTTCTGACCTGAATCATCGATAATTTTAGCCAGCAGTATTTTATTAACTAAATAGTTATTGTTTGTTAACCATACTAATACTTTTACAAATAGAGTATTGAAAATATTATGGTTATGGTAATAAATGAATCAATTAGTGAAACAAGGTCTAGAAAATTAAACAGGAAATGAACAATGTTTAATTATCAAAGTAGCAGCGTGTGAGTAAGAGCACAAAGTCATTCTTTCGTAATATTTCACAGCTGTGTATAATCCCTTGAAATCCCCTTTTTTGTAACAACTATAACTACTACATACAGATTTGCATTACGTCCCAAACAAGGCTGGCTTCCAGGCAACCAGTTTACTAGTGAATGTTTATCTGAGGTTGTGCTGCTTACGCCACAGAGGCAGCATGGGAGTCTGGCACAGACACAATGGTGTGAGCAGAAACTGTGACCGTGACGTCATGTGGGTGGCCATTCCTATGTAGTCAGCACTTTTCACCCTTACTCCTCCTCTTCTACGTACAGCTGCACATGAGGTACTGACCTCTGGCCATCCTCCACATGGAGCAGGGGGAAGGGGCTCGACCAGGAGCCCTGCAGACGCTTGCATGGGGGTAAAATCAAGGAGGGTTGGGAGCAAAAGTTTTGTGGGGTACAGTTGCAAGATTAGCAAACTTCTCTTATCTGACTGACTGATCAGAGAGCAGCAAGAGCAGCGTGGTAAACACTGTATCACTGTGGGTGTCTGTGTGGTAGTCTCGCAGTGCTGTACAGATAGAGTGAGACAAAGGGGTGGGAAAAAGCAAGTGGCAGCAGCAACACAGAGCGCCTGTCTCACATGCTCCCCCATGTGAGAGTGAGCCAAACAAGAACGGGAGCAGCTTTATGTAAGTGTCTCCCAGAATCCTGTGGGACTGCCGGAGAGGCTCACATGTTTGTGTTGTGGTCAACCCACATGGGTGGACAGGGAGGGATCAGCTGGACTGGACCAGAGTGTGTCCTGTCTCAAACCACATATCATCTATCTCTCTCTCTGTCTCTGTCTGAGTTTTAGCAGTTTCTTGTGTCTCTTTGTTTGTTTGTTTGTCTCTTCGTTGTCTACTCCTCCCATCATCATTTTCCATCCGTATATTTCTGCTACTGCTGCCCTGGTTCTACCCTAGCTGTGAGGGTTTGCAGGTGGCAAGGGGAGGAACAGACAGAGGCAAAGAGAGAGAGAGAGCGAGAGAGAGAGAGATAGAGAGAGAGGAAGAACACAGAAAGATGAGGAGGACAGATCAGAGTTGCTGACTGTGTTACTCTCAAGATATAACAGAAACCAGAACCGAGCCCAAAAAACCAACAGTGGCAGAAATCTACTCCATCACACACAAAACAGTTCAGAAGAGTGTGAGACTCTACTTACATACTTCTGCAGACACCAAAAATATCTTAAAAAAATTGAATACTATGAATAACATTTAGCGCACAACATAAACTACAGCCTCACAGCCACCCTTCACCCCCCCAACCCCCTCTTCTGTCAGGGCAGCTGGCAAAACACAAAGGAGAGAAGTGTGCAACTGGTGCGATAAAGCCGGGAACATCTTGCTATTCAAGCGTCAGCATAATAAACTGGAGGCACAATTAAGGACAAAAAATCCCCTAACCACATGAACAAGTATTCAGTGCTGCAGCACTGTTCAGTGCTCAGTCCAGCTGCAGGTTGTCTTCAGGACACAGGAAGAAAAAAAACAACAACAGTTTTTCTGTTTCTCTCTCTTGGGAATGCAAATGATCAGACAGTAACATACTGAGAAACAAGAAAGCTTGTGTGTTTTAACCTCAGATGTGCTGCCATGATGAGGGAAGTCTGATACATCACTGTGTGCATACATTACTCCCTTTGTCTAAAATTCCCAAAAGCTTAAATTCCTCAGCAGTTCAACACACAGTGGGATATTCATATAAAGTCAATTGTTAAAGGTGTTTTTAAATTTTATGGCTCAACTAAACAGAACAAAGAGTCCTCATTAAACCTTGCATTTAAAAAGTTGCTGAAATCTTCAAAAACACAGCTCATGTAGAATCTACAGCCATGAAAAGCATCAGGTTTAAAGGTTTTTAAAGCTTTTTTAATGCTCCAGAGAGATTCCTCTTCCTTAAACCTCCTCTCTGTTCTCACTATTCCCTCTGAGGAAGCTGGTGCAAAGTCTGCCGATGTCTGGCTGTTCCCATGGCAACCACCAGGTGAGCTGAGAGGGTTGGAAAGCACGGCGTAAAACATGTGACTCCTTCCACATGCTCAGGCAGAGCACACAGAAGTCCCTCCTTCATTCAAACTTGCAAGTACACTGTGTAGTCACAAAAAGTCAATGTTTGGTGAGTCTGAAAGTAGACAAGCAGATGACCAGTCTGCCAGTCCGTCTGCTTACCACTCTCTGTGTCTGTCTCTCCCTGTGACACATCCATACACACACACTCACACACGCAGTGTGCTGTGGAGCACAGACGAAAAAGAGGAGGCTGCCCTAGAGGGGGGCAACTGAGATGTGTCATAACCATTCAATATCAAGTCCTGTTCAGCTACAGCAGCAAAAGGAGAAGGAGACGGTGAGAGAGCAAGGTAATGGTGAAAAAGCCATATGAATGAACAGGTGAGGATAGCACCTGAACAAAAAAAAGTGACACTATAGGAAAAGTTAGACCACCGAAATCAATAGGGGGCCATGAATGACTGTGAAACATCCATCTAATCTGTGTTCAGATATTTCAGTATGGACTAGTGATTTACCTTAACCAAACTGATCAACACTGCCACAGCCAGAAGGGCTAAAGACAAGATGTATTGTTTCTGCAACCTGACAGAACTCGCCAAAAGACCAAAATTACCCACCACAGAACAGTGTAATTAGGCCCTTGATGCAGGATCAACTTAAATACATTCTGTCAACAAAACATCTACTCCTGTCACTGTGGTGCTGCACTGTAGAAAAGACTGAACTGAAGACACACAGATCACATTTATGCAGTCTAAAGATGATCATCCTGTGCCTGCCCAGTTCAGCAGGTGTTCACTTAGAAAAACTGTTGCTATCATGAAAAATTGTTGTTGTTTTATTTAAATGTATTTATCCTCAGTTTTAAATACAACCGTAAAAGAAGTAAAGTAAAAAAAAAAAATGTGCAAGCAGGCTAAAGAAGAACTTTAAAATGTTGAATTTCTTCTTAATTGTGTTTTTAAGTTAAAACACGATTGTGTCACAGACGGTAACAACTTTCAATTAATAAATCACACCAATGTTTAACATTTAAACATTTATACTGGCATTTAAAAAAAAAAAAAAATTTGTGGTGTGTTGCATAGTAACATGTGCAATTACTGGAAGGAAATATTAGCGACATGCTACACTCTTTCTATTGACTCTGTTTATCAATAAGATATTGTGTGTGAATAATTAGTGCTATCTGCTGTGTTTCCTCCTGTAGTACAGTATACAGTGGCCTTTGCCTGTGGTTCATATCCAGCAATGCAAACTATCAGGTGATAAAGCTGCAGGCTGGCAAAACACAATAAAAAACACGCAGTCACTGGCAGGCACTGGCAGGCACGTGTGGACATGTTTTGGAATAGAAAGATTCCCAATTAGTTGATCAAACTGTTTTGTTAGAATAAAGAAACAGGCCTAATGTCCATCATAGTCAAATGTCACCTCTAGTAAAGGAGATACTGTTTCTCTCCACTGTCCTGGTGTCTAAGCTGTATTTGGGATTTGCATAATCAGGCAGGTGACAGAGGTCACCATGCATCCAGGTTGCTTTTCAGTATCCATCTGTCCCTCACTCTGCGTTTGTGTCCAAATTATCAGGATGACACAAGAGGCCTAAGCCAGAGGTCGATCCACCCAGCTGACCTTTCTCTGACACAGTATGATTACGCTCTCATGCTTCTGCTATGTGATTCATCTTTTATTTACCTCAGCGTCACCTAAATATAGACTTGAGCAGAAACGCACACATTCCTCAGAGATTTCATTACTGCTTTAACATCCTCCCTGCATGTGTGTGTCTTAAAAGGCACATGAGAAGGACAAATGCAAGCAAGAGTGCACACCTGCATGAATATTGCATGTGTTTTTCCCTTAACAGCCACATGTGTGTCTCTTTCATCTGGATACTTCACAACAGCATTCCCCACCCATAATTGCCACTGGCGTTCTTTGGAAAAAACTATTTCCCCTCCGTGGCCAAGTTGTGCTCCCAGCCCCTGGGCCTTGTTGCTACTTTCCACAGAGGCGATTTCTGAGGAACAGGACTCCAGAATAGACTGGATCGTGTAGCCGTGGATTCCGCCTGTCCGCCTGCAGGGTCTATAAATAGTGCCTGTCAGATATTTTCACTCCTGTGCTGAGCACACTCAGTGGCAGAGCAGTGTATTAATATCCACAGTGACCACAGTCGTGCTTCAGGAAGGAGAGTATGGTGCGGAGGTGTGTGTGTGGAGAGAGAGAAGGTGGAGGGACGTGCAGACACAGCTCAGCAGGACACAAGAACAGTTGTCTTCCCTCCAACCTCACTCTGCAGACTGAAGTGTCAACAAAAGACATCTTTATGTCTCGTTCTCTGATAACTCTCCACAGATGTACACACCATTGACTTCGGCTTAAACAGAGAGTCGCCTTTTCCTCGTGATCACCTTATCTTGTGTCTCTTAGAGCCACTGCACTCTAAGCAATGTCTTAATTATGCAATCAATGATAAACCACACCAGGAGGAAGGCCTATCATTTTGATCATAAGAGTCAACAACAGGTCATAGATTGTAGCTGGATTCTGCAGCACATGGATCACATTACAGCAGGCTAAGATCCCAGGTGCACCTTGCTAATCAGCCTTGAGAAAGTACAGATCTGCAGATAACCACTGAGCGCTTCAGCTGCGTGAAATTTAAACATGAAAAATAAATCTGGTAAAAAAGCACCAGGGTTAAGCAGAGGTAGCTGACCATCAACAGAGCAAGTTGTTTATAATGGGCCTTTTGACTGTGCTACACAAACACGTGCACGTACAGTCCATTTTCTATCCCAGTGTCTTTCAAGCTACAGTAATTAATCATTTCTCTGCTGGTCATGTGCACACTCCCCTGCCTTCACAACACTGACACAAACACATGCACATATCCAGTGATTGTCTTGTGTAAGAGAGTAGAACTCTGCAAAACATCACATGTGCTGCTGACCAACATGAGGATACCAATAGAAAAATGCAGCTCATAGTCAAACTAAAGTCTAATTAAAAATTAGACTAATTTGGTCGAACAACATGTATTTCTCTTCAACTGTTCCTCTTTGTGTACAAAACAAGCACTCCCCCCTCCTTACAGTCATGCACTATTATGATCTTTAAATATATGTTCAACAAATGCATATGAAAGATGAATAAATGCTGCAATAGTGTGAGACTATTCAAGATTATTGCATCATATATCTACAGTAATATCGTGCCCTTCATGTACAAGGACTGTCTACAGCCTGCAGAACACTGCCCCCAGTGGAGAGGTTCAGAACAACCAAGAGAAAATGGACAAAATAATATAAACACCTGTAATTAAACTTTATAGATTATAGATAGATTACACACTTACAAAGGTTTCAATGTTTAATTTTCACTTAAGCTGTTTTGTTTAGTTGCAAATGGTGTTGTGCTGTAGTTGTTGGTGTTTATATTTGTTTAGTGTGGCTCTAAAGAAAAAAATGGATTTCTAAAAGAAAATCTATGTAAAAAGTCAAGATATCGTAACATTTAGTGCTTAATATACAATACGTCATGCACCAAATACTGAATGCTAGACTTTCTATAATCCAAATCATCTTGTTGGTAGGGAATAAGAGATACGAGATACAGATAATTGTAAAACTGATCAGTAAAAAGACGTATGTAAGGTGTCCTCAGAAAATTACACAATTAAATTTTTTTTAATTTAAATATGGATCCTACAATATCAACATTGTGGCTTCTTACAAATAAATAGAGTAGGTGAGTGCAGTTGCAGTACTCAGTGTCGCAGGCAGCGATAAGAAACTACAGTTGGCCTCTGTTTGAGTTTGTCTCTACGCAGGACATTCCAGGAGCTGCACTGTGTGACGTCTCACATACAGGATCGCATTTCAAAAGGCATGGCTCCACTGGCACACAGTCAAACCGCAGACCTCTTTCTTGATGCAGCTGATTGCTTACCATCATTAAATAACTTCAGGACTGGCTTATTAGATAGAGGCAAGTGTGCATACAGCAGCAATTCATTCCATAGAAACTAGGAGGAAACTGGACAGATACACCCTTTTTCCTCTCTGTGTTTCATGTGACTACGCTGAGGTATTATGTGCCTGCCGTCTTTTTCCCAAGCTTCATAAATTTACCCTAATATCCTCATATACTTCACTTTGCTCCCTCTATACCCTCCTCCCCTTTCCTCCTCCTCCTCTTCCTTCTTCACAGTGCCCAGCCTCTACTGGCGCCACAGCAGGGTCATCTGGGGTTCCACGGCAGAGGGGAATGCATAGAAATAAAACGGGTACATTTTTACACAGTGAAACCATGAATGAATCACACACAAAGTACAAAATAAAGCCCAGCAGCTCCGACCAAGAAAATCTCATTAAACACTTTTAGGATTCATTGTGCTCATATGCTACCAATTATCCGAATGCATTCAAAGGCTGTTTTAACTCCCTGTGATAATTATCTCCTGGCAACCTTAGATCCACTGGTGACAGGGATTGCCAGTTTTATCCTTAGGGAGCAAGCAGAGAGTACCATGATGCAGTGTTGCGGTGTGTTGACAGAGGAGGAACAAAGGTGAAGCTGTGAGTACAAACTGTGCACACAGACAGGAAACCTGATATTCCAGCTCTCATCATGGACTCTAGAGGGAGGGAGAGTGTGTGCTTGTGTGTGATATCAACAGCAGAGAACATGAAGTCCTGCAGGACGCACTCTCCGCAGACGGGTACACTGCATATGTGTCTGTTCCCTTTTGTTATATGGTACATGTGCGCCACAATTAATCATCCTTGACTAAAGTAAGTTGAGAAACTGTGTCAGTGCAGAGTTTAACCTCCTTTCCCATGCGCTCCTACTAGCTTAAAAAATATTTAAATATATGTAAATCACTAAAATGAATCAAATTAACTGCATGCTCTCACAAAAATATTCCCCATCAGTTCTTTCTCAGTTAATCAGCCAAGGAAACATGAATACTTTCAGTTTCATTGATTGATTAATACTGTCACTCTGTCTGACTGTTGAACAAGAGCTGTGTTTGTGACCATGTACAGTTCAGTGCAGTGCCTCTGTGGGCTGCCCCTGACCCAGCATTGTTATGTGAAACCCTGGGCACCATGCTCCACTGCTCAGCTATGCCGTCACCCCCTCTAGGCATGTAGCAAACATAGCCCTTTGAGTGGCCAGCAAGCGGCTGCCCTCCTAAGCCTTGCGAAGCAGCTTAGAGCTCCGGCTGCCTCCACAGTGGTCACACGTGTGAAACGTGCACTCGCGCCGACACACAAACACATGTAGGGAGGTTTGCCCCTGCCTGTGCGTGGCCACAGTGAGAGAGGCAGGGCTTGCGCAGTTTCATGTGGACAGAGAGGGGACGGGTTGGGTCAAAGTCACTCCCACTCAGCTGTATTGAAGCACGTTCCTACTGCACACACCTGCAGGAAAACATGCAGGACACAGGCATAGGAAACACAGAGAGAATATACTGCTGCTCAACACTACTCCTGTTCTCCGTGGGAAAGAGCAGAGGACGACTGTTCCAACAAATCATAGCCATGTGTTGGTAGAAGATGACAGTGTGTTTCTGAGCTGAACTTTTTTTTTAGTGCTGGAAAGAACACACTTTTCTAATGAGACATAAAGTCCCACTTAGCTCTTTCCATCATGCTCTGAGCAGAAATGAACAGAGAACTACTTACAACACAGCTTTAACTTTGTTCTGTTTTCTTCACTATTCTCCACAACGCACTGCAGCCTGGGTGAACTGCTACACCTAATTAGCATCGATTATTGTAGGTGCCAGAAAAACTGCCAAACAGTCTAGTTTCTCTGACAACAGGGGAAAAGCATGTTTTCTCATGCTATTTCGCCTAGACAGAAAAAATATAGTTACAACAGGTTGTTTGTGATTTTGGCGATCTAAGAATTTAAACTTTTCAGTCTGTTATATGCTTTTGTAAGAGTCAGTATGACTTTGGCTTCTTTCCAGTTTCTTATTTGATATTTGAACCAGCTAAAGAACAAATATACACAACTTTATTTTGCCCCTTTCATCCTCTTCCTCCTCTTCACTTTTCACAGCAAAGTAAAGAACTAGTCAGTAGCAATCAATGGAATGATTCACCTTATATGAGTCATAATCTTAGAGTTTAAAGTGACTGGGGTTTGTATTTCTTGTTTTCAGTCCAATCATCAGATGCATCTTCCATATTTTGGCAGAACACTTCGGGAGCCTTCATCTGTTTCTGTGCGTTTCTGTTTTGGACTCGCAAACTAAACATTTGCTCTCACGACAAACACATCCTGACAAACAGATGAAGGCACAAGAATGCATATTGACACAGAGCTGATGTGTTCACTAATAACTGATAACTAACTGACCGTCTACAATACTGTAGCCGTCAGAATTATTAGTGTTTCTGCGTAAAATATTGAATAATGTTATGTTTATTACGTAATGACATGCACTAAAAAACACAACTTATATTTATTCGGCTAATGATTCTTTTCCAAAATGTGAAAACAATTTTATGTTTTAAAGACTGTTAAGATTAGGGTGTACATTAATAATTAGACCTGTTATTGTTACTATTAATACTAGTAAGTAAATTAAAGAGCGCTGCACATCTTGGTTGTATGCTTTTGCCTCTTCAAGAGTGGTCTGATTCTGAAAGGAAGACCGAAATCTAAACTACAGATGGTGCATTTCATTAATTGGGTTTCATCTTGGCATCAAAGCAGGCTGGCCAAGACATGACTGATAAATAAATAAGATATTCCTAAATGTGCCAAAAATGATGTGAATAATTGCTTTTGCACTGTGATTACTAATAAGCTAAACCAAACCACACTCTGGTAAACAGGAGTGTATCATTAACATCACGTGTAATGACAATCTAAACATTTTGAATCAAAAACATCAGCAGATGCAGGAATATCAAGTCTATTTTCTCACAAGGCTTTTAATGCACTACTGGATTACCTCAATTACATGTTAGACAGTATCACTAGTAACAGCAGTATGAATCATATGCACACCAGTGCTGAGTCATGCACACTCTGCCAGCCTCTATGTCACGATGAATGCATATATTCCCTTTCAGACAAACGCATGACTGGTGATCGTGTGACATACATTATGTGTCTGTGCGTGTGTCGCCCACATCCAAAAGCATGTCGGAAGAGGATCCTGTAGCAATGACAATTTCCTCTGAGCAGGGTCAAGAGAGGTAACAGAAATTTGACACTGAGAAAACTGTGTAGTTCTCTCCTACATGTTGAGACAGATTAGTTCTGCATATAAACTGATTTTACTGTCTGTGAGAAAAACACTCTTATGTTTGCATCACTGGCCAAACATTATTAAGCAGATTTGCTCTTATCTTCCACGACTGCCTGGTCTCTGTTCTCACTGCTGTAAATTCTGGGTTATTTTAGTGCACTGAGGTAACCTAGTTTGGCCACGACCTGCTACTCTGTCCTGTTCTCACATAGCCTCAATGTAACACAATACAGAGCGCTGTGTTTTAATAGTCTTTGCTGCCCCCTGCTGGGCTCCATGTAAAGACTCATGCTTGACCAATATGAACAGCCAGTCTGTTCTCAGTTGTTTGTTCATTCAGGAAAATGTTCACACAAAGGACACATACAAACACAAGAATACCGAGTATAGTTATGAGTGTATTCATACTTTTCTCTTTGCAGGCAGTCACTCAGTCACGGGGTGCAATCTGCAGGCATTTACATCTCCTTTCAAGCAGCCACAGATCCTCCCTTTTTAACAGCTGCCTGGTGTAAGCAAGTGTGTTTAAAACACAGACAAGGGCAGTAAACTTCCCCCAGTAACACCACACAGTTCACAGTCGAAGGCGGCACATTACTTATTCCCTTTCATCTCTCCAGTGCCTCAGAGACTGAGACAGCAGTGGGTTTTGCGGGGAGGGATCAGGGCTACAGTCAGAGGAGGGGCAGAAGAGGGGGAGACAGCCAGGCTGAATTTTTCATTTTTTGCCCCAGGGGTGCGTGCTGCTGCTGTTGCTCTCTCTTTGTCTGAAGACTGATTAACAGAAAGCACAACTTCAGAGAGCGAATATCAATTGTGTGAGCTGACAAAAGCTTCCATTGTCTTATTGCATTGTACAAGAGAGTAAAATAGAGGCAAACCCAGATAACAGACACTAGAAATGTGTTCAGAATGAGTACAAATAGAAATGCCACAGTATAAAAACACTCAACAAGTAAAAGTCCTGCATTTTCTTAAAAAAAAATAAATAAATAAATAAAAGCGCATATGTTGGTGTAGTAAAAGGAATCTAAGCTAAATTGTTTGTAATATTGGATGATTTATAATGGCTGAAAATTAGCAGATTAATATAATAAAATAAATAATTAATAACTGGCACCTTGAAGTTTTATGCATTATATAATAGAAAAACTATTATCTTGCTCCGCAGACAGGAAATACTAAACTAAGTAAGCTGCTAATTTTGTGTTTGTTCCACTTCCTTAAATCAAAATAAAAAAACATTATAATAACACATATTTAATTTTGACTAAACACTAAAGTTACTGTCCACAACAGTTTGAACTGGTTTGTACAAAAAAGTATTTTAAAGGTTTAATTACGATTATGATGATTATCATATGTTTGTCATGTGTTTTTCTGCAGTAAAGATGTTTCACCACAAGATGGCATTATTATCAAAATTTTAGATTTCATACGTAGTTTGAAAAAAGCTGCTGAGCATATGCACTGTAAATATATGAGCTGTCATATTTGTTAAATGTCACGGGTAGGACTGTTTCGTTGGTTTTAACTTCAAAGTTTAAGCTGCTTTTTACACTCATGAAAGTTTTGCTGCAGGTTTTGTGTGGAGTCTCGTTGCGTCTGGGGTCAGTATCAGTGCTGATGTTGTCAGCAAGGTCAAGAAGGGACCAGCACTGCCTCCTGCTCTCCCTTGACCCCTGCGGGTCAGCAGATCTTGGAATTCCTGGGTGGAGACGAACTTCGACGACACTTGTCTCTGGGCTCTTTAAGATTTCTAAACCTCAGACAGATGAAATCTAATTTAGGAACTAAAAGCAGAAGATGTAAAAAATAACTCTTTCATTCTACTGGTGCTTTCTGGCTAGAGGGGCTCAGACTGAAAGTGTTTTAGCAGAATTTAGATCTTCACATTTTAAACATTTCTAGTGAAGAGATTTGTGTGTGTTTGTACGGACTATGGTTTATTAGTACTTTACAAATGCATTTAACATAGATGATCAAAACTCAGGGTGGCTGCAGTGCACTCTTTGGCACAACCCACAAAAATGTAAGCACCGTATTTATATAGTTTATAAATCATAAACGCAAAATGCAATACAGCATACACATTTACAGAGTAAATTTATTACTGTGGACTTGTCTTGTATACTTATATTACATTGTAAATTTGTAAATCTTTAACATCAGAAACTCTCTTAATCAGTATCTGTCAAAACTCAACCCACACAAAGTAACAGCCTTGTTTATTATTGTCATTTTCAACATGTACCTGTTCTTTTTTGTTTGTGTTCGACTCTTGTAATGACCCAGCGTCCCCTTGGGAACAATCAATTTAATCTTGTTTTCTCTTTGTGGATGATCTATTCAAGTAATTACATGTAATCTCCAGAGCCTGATATCAAACACTGAAACATCTCCAGACAACTCATATCAGAGCCAAAACACAGTAAGTACAAAAGAGCGAAGCAGTAAGTGAGTGATACAGAGTAAAGTAAAGTGAAAGAATGTTTTCTGATTTTATAACATAATTATTCATATTTCAGATGAACATAGCAGACACAGTATGTATTACTGTTTTGAGGGATTTATATTATGTAGTTTGCTACTCTAGACATTTTCATAGATTACTTTACCACAGTCTGTGGCAATGAGGACAAAATGGACTTTGCTCACACCTTGTGCCAGTCTTGTGATGCTGCAGAAGTGCTGCTGATTGACACAGAGAACAGACACAGGCTGTCATCTGTAAGGTAACAAATGCTATTTACAAGCTATTTTTAAAAATTCCATCTCACAGAAAATATTGTTTTTTATCTTCAGATTCAGTAGTTATTATCATGTTTTACATTGCTGCTGATTTGCATGACGTTCCTATGGCTCTTTAACTGACATTAACCTGACATTTCAATGTGTTAAAGGGAAAAATTTGTGCTTTGCAAGTAAATAATGCTGTTAAGATGATGTAAACAATTCAGTGCTTGGCTTTAGGAATAATACCAATAATTATCTGTTAGTGAGATAGAGCAGACATAAAGTTGCATTATTTGCAAACTGTGAGACTGGTCATGGAAAGGAAAAGCAACCTTCGACGCACCCAGTCACTGAGGAGTGTCCCCTTGTCAACATCTGTGTCCCAGCTAGTTGCCAGGTAAAGAACTCTCATTCTTTCAACATCTAGGACTACTACAAACACAGTACAAGACTCTATAACACCTATGTTATAAGACCATTAAAATGACTTTTGTGCACATAACAGGTATCAAACTAAGGTGGAAGTAAACTCAACCACTCAATCCACTCAATCCACTCAACCAAGCAATAATGAGGAAGCAAAACCAAAGCAAGTGTTAACAGAGGTAACATCTGACTTTTCAATGTGACATTTTGAGCTGTTTGCTCCTAACTGATTACTGGGACAATTAATCAGCAAACATTTTTGTTGTTTGTATACTTGTCAGACATCACCAAATCATGTGGAGAGTAAAGAAACCCTTTTGGAGGGTCTGATGAGGAGAAATGAGAGGGAACAATCTCCAGCCAAAACCAATTTGAGGCGAAGCAAGTCAATGGGAAGCCTTCAAAACAGCACTGGGTCTATAGAGGCGCTGAAGGCTCTGTTTGAGTCAAAGGCTGCCATGCAAAACAAAGCCAAGAGCAGTTTCAGAGCTGCAAACACATCACCTCAAGCTGAGCAGGTAAAGAATACCACAAAGGAACTGAAGACCAAATTATCTGCTGATGCTTCTATTGTCGAGGCTAAAAGTAACACAAAAGAGGATCATGTGACTCAAAAGGTAAATAAAAATACGTATAAAGACATAACTAGACATGTAAAGTCTAGTTGGCTGCACTGACAGTTCATTATTTCTCTCTGCGTAGGTGGTAAATCACATCCAGACAGAGAGGAGAAAAACAATTGGAGGTACTGACTTTGAAAACATTGCAGTGTCTCCAACTGGTGAGTACGAGAAAGTGTGTGTTATATCATCTGTTATCAAAAACATGAATCAAGGTGTGTTCTGTGACAAACTGGCAATGTTACCACAATGATTCCCTCCCTCCTGCCCAATAAAGCTGATGATTGAAGGTTTAAAGGCCTTTAAATGTTATAGACCAGCTTTACTTCAAACAAAGAATGTAACTGACGATTAGGATTAATGTTCAGTGTGAGAAATTTAAGTGGCACAGTGAACAACTTAAGTCACACACATATGATATAATATTATATA
>OMLM01003805.1:4070-19592 GCA_900302695.1 Helostoma temminkii | reverse complement strand
AATTACAATTACTTCTTTACTGATATTTAGTAAAATATAGTACTATTCTACATTTACTCATCCTAATAGTTTTAATTATTTACAAACCTGTAGTATAGTTGGATTGAGATGGTTATGAACTGGTATCATGAAGACACAAGTTCACACTTAGTTAAAGTGATGGTCAACTATTGGCTTCCCGCATCTCTTAAACTGTCTTAAATCATCTGTGTTTGTGCAAGCTTGTGTGTGTGTGTGTGTGAGAGAGAGAGAGAGAGAGAGAGAGAGAGAGAGAGAGAGAGAGAGAGAGAGAGAGTTATCTGCATAAGTTTGCATTTATGTGTTCTTATATGAATTTTCTGTACACCTATAAATTATGTGTGCATATGAGTATAAATGTGTGGATGAGAGTGAGTGTATTTTGTGTGTGCAGGTGCATGTGTATGTGTGCATGCATGTGTGTGAAAAAGAAGACAGAGAGAGTACCTTGTAAGGTAAACTGTTTGACATTCACGTGGAAGATGTGATAAACAGGAAGCAGCGAGACCCCACGCAGTGTCCCACAGCCACACGCCAGGGTCATACCAAACATCCCCAATGTAAACATATCTGATACATGGACATTTATAGTTATCAACCCTGTCAAAACATCAGAGCATAGCATGAACACTGTCTCCTTTCACACAAAAAAGGATTTTGTGATATGAGTCTGGCTCACAAACGATGACGGCTACACACTTTCTTACAATGCAGCAGGTTAACTTTAATGGCACCTTTTTTTAAAACTCTATAGTTTTAGTGAGATCAGTTGTGTTAGACTAGATGTGCGTTTATCAATTCATGGTTATTGTCAAGTCATTAGTACATTTTAGACAGCGTTTGAAAATCATCTACCATCATCTGTCCATCTTCTAAGGACTTGTTGTTGTTCAGGCTCACATTAAAATTATTACAGTATTTCTTCTCAGCACTAAAATGTCAGCGGAAAGTCAAAGACTAAGGTAAAATGACGCATTTCTGTGTGTGGTACATCACTCTGGCAGCCATGCAGTAAATATTGTGTTTCCTGTCTCCTCCTTAACTGTTTTGGTAATTGGCTTGTGTTAACCCTGTGACCCAGTGATTGCAGGCCCAGGCCTTGCCTATGAGTGTGTGTGTGTGTTTGTGCGTGCATGTGCATGGATTCACCAGAAGAATAAATGAATATAGTTTACATGATTTAATTACTGTGACTAATAATATAAAGGAAACAGCATAAAGTAGCTAATAACTCACTAAGAAAGGTCTAAGGGATAAACAACTTCAACTACTGAGAATCTTACATTTATTGTTATTTTGTTTGTGATTTGTTGGGGAGCTGTTGTATATTGTGAACAGAGATACAGTTTAGTATGACACAAAGTACTTATTTTATAAAACATTATTATTATTGTGATTATTATCAATGAATAATGATAATTTAAAGCTTTCTTTAAAGTGCTTGTAAACACACTTTTTTTAAGATAGTAAAATAATTGAAATGATTTGGTGGAGAGGGTGACCTTTAGGTCACAATAAGTAGTAATTGTGTGACACTTTCTTTCCTGGTGGCTGCAACAGTTATTCAACAGTTAATCAAGTTCAGTCAGCTTTTACCCATTTCAACTACCGACCTCGACATTGGTATCGTGGTTAGATTGTCAGTTTTCCCTTTTTATAAAATAGGTCAGACTTGATTCGCTACCTACTCACTCTTTATAAGCTGCTATAATAGTGTACACCAGATGCATTATTGTAACTCTGTAACCCACATAGCAAAATTTTACTTAGCTCCAAGGTTTCTGGTCTGCAGTGATTTGTATTTTCCATGTCAAGTACACGAGGAAATAAATTATTGTAACTAAATGCCATGATTACAAGTAAACATCTACTGTGTGGGCATGTGCGTGTGTGCATGCAGTTAGTCAAAGGAAGGGAAAGCTCGGGGGCTGAGACTGGGGCCAGTTAGTGCTGCTGAAGAGCTGAAGATACAGAGCAAACGAGTAATTAAGGAACTCCTCTGTAACCTTCTTTTGTCCTGGGAGTCTGATTAGATGGGCTGTGACGTGTTAACAGGGGTTTTAGAAAACCTTCTCATCTTTCTTCTAACTGAACTGTTCCTCCTCTGCAGTTAAGTTATGAAGACTAATGTTGATTTCTGCATACAATCGCAGCCAGTGTGAAGAATGTAAAATTCTATTAATGTTATTATTTTATATTTTTATGTGTGTATGCATTTTTAGGGGAAATATGCATTCTTACATGCTCATGCATACAAGAGCAAGCATATAACAGAAGCTTATTTGGTTTGGGATGAGCATTTCTCAGGTTCTGACAAATTCTCCCACAATGATATCATTTTTAAAATGACACAAACACAGATGATACAGATTGTTGGCACACATGTCTTGCGCACACATGTGGGTAGATAAAAAAAAATGTAAAAAAAGAAATCTTTAATAAAAATTAAGAAAAATGTAATTCTTATATTTTAACTGCATGACGTGAATGTTATAAGTTGAAGTCACATTTAAATGTTTGCTTATGAAACGGTACATATTTTGAGAACTGAATCATCTACGGCACACGATTGGTTGCGGCTAAGAGGGAACATTGGTTGCATATGTATTTTGCAGGCATTGGTGTTAAATGAAACAATACTGTCTGAGCCAAGTTGATATCACAAGGGGCCAGCAGTCCAAATCGTGTGCTGTTTCAGTCAGTATCCAATTAGGTCACCTGCATTTCCACTCACCCATCCAGCCCTATCACAGTCAGGCCCTATCGCAGCCAATCCAAACACATCTCTTTGTTTCCACTGGCATTGGCCACACAGCAGTTCTGGCCGCTTCTCAGCTCTGATCTGTAACAGTCGCTGGTTCTGTTAAGCTAATTCAAGATTGAGTCCATGTGTCTTGGTGTGTGTTTGGTGTAGCATCTTGAGTGCCTGTATTTACAGATGGTTGAGCCTCACGTGATGCACTCAACAAATTTTTGTAAAAGTATTTTTCACATTTAAGAGAAATATAACACCAAAGTCAAATAAAACTGCTGACTTTAGGCATTTTATTCAATCCACAATAATAAACTGGAGATCAGATCACAAAATCAACAACATACCCCATGATTGTCAGTCAGTAAATTGTCAATCATTTCACATGCACTCAAAAGAGAATCAAACCTTTCTGGAAAACCAGAAGCATTTCCCCACAGTCAAATTTTGTGTCATTCTTTTTGTGCCATGTATGGCGTTAACCATGGCAGAACAGATATGGGCTATTATGGTCTATCCCCAGAGAAAAGTACATGACAGAGATATGAGTGGTATCTGTAGCTACAGAGTCCATGACCCCAGTGTGTAAACAGAGGGCTTGTGTGTTAAGACAGGAGAGGACAGAACGGGACAGGGTTCATCTTCCAGCCAAAGACACCACTCTCCTAGGCACTCTCAGAGAAATAGTGAGAGAGAGAGGGAAACAGGGTGGGATGAAGAGGGAGCACACAAAGTATCTGTGTATAAAAGATAATTAATAAGTACATCTGTGTCTAATAGTTATATGTATGTAAGTGTATTATATGCTATGCATATCATATGATATGAACATACTGTACAGGACTATGGGCTACAACCAACAGTTATTTTTCATTACCAATGAACCTGAAAATTGTCTCTGTAATATGCAGTAGTGAAAAAGGCACAATGTGATACTGTGAAATCTCCTCTTTTGTCCAACAGTCCAAAACCCAAAGATGCTGAATTTACCATCACATGTGACCAAGACAAGCAGGAAATTATCACATAAAAAAAAGGTGGAGCTGAAATTTGGCACTTTTTTGCTGTTCAACTCATTGATAAATTGTTTGATAAATTGTGAGCTCTAAATATGCAGTATGATAATTTTTTAAATATTTACTGCCTTTTTTTTCTTATACTGCATCGTTTAGACTACACTCAGAATTATTTTATTTTCCTTAACATACTTTTCTGCATATTTTAAAGTAACACCAATAAAGCTATTTGCAAATGAAAATATGAAATGGAGCAGAAATTTGTTTTTTTTTTTGTGCTCAACATTCACACCAATGATGCTTCTGAGAAAGAGAGCTGCCATTTCACTATTTCCTCAAATAAGGAGGTTTAAATGAGATGGAGGCAATGAGAGACAGAAATCCTGAGACACTGAGAAAGCCATACAGATGGAAAATAGTACCACTCTACTGCTCTCCTGGGTGGTCCCAGTTAGGAGGAGTATAGAGGATAGGCAAACAGGCAGATGTAAACTGTAAACCTGCTCTACTCTACAATGAGCCAATATGCCACTAGCATTGGCCACAAAACGACACAAGCCCACCGCTGTGACATCAAGGAATAGATGATGTGACAATGACAGAAAGGGCATCAAATGCTGAGCTAAACAACACAGTGAACAACAAAAATGTGATGAATCACTAGAGTACAGAAGGGGGTGTGTGTGTTACTGTGTGACTACGGTTTCTTGATAAGTAGGGCAGTTACTCTTGTAGGTCATGTAAAAGCCTGCAAACCGTTGACAGACTAAAGAGATCAGACAGCCACACTCACACATGAACGCACACATATATACTGAAAGTAGGAAATTACACAATTTGCTTGTGATTCCAACTGTCAAACATGAGGACGTTGACTCCCGCTGAAAGGCAGCAGTGTAATCTTATAGCAATCAAGTGTATGCTTAAATGCAGCCTGGCCCGGCAGTTTACCTTGTCTATACCAGAGCAATGCAAAAGGTGGGGGAGCAGTGAGCTGGGGTCAGGCGAGTTGGAAGGACCTTCAAGGATTGTGCTTAGTGACAAAACCATGCAAGTGATAAAAAATTGGGAAACGTGCATGTCTGGTTTTCGCAGGGCCTTTTTTGGTACCCTTGGAAGAGGCAAGTTGAACTGGCTGGAGGATACAGCAGAGCAGAGCTGGCTGGCAGGCAGTCGGGCATGCCTCATCCTTCACCACAGGAAATGAAAGCAAACAATCAAGTCCTTACATCCTGTCCATGAGACCACAACATGCTCTGATCAGTGAGTGAGCGTGCTGTTGCATGCGAGCGTGCTGCACATGCGTGTAGGTGCATGTGCACCTACTGTATGAGTGTGTCTGTGAGTGCAAGATTGGAATTAAACAGTTCAAACGGAGAAATGTTCTCTAGTCATTCCATGGTATGTGTGCTTTAGTTTACAACATGTATAAGAATTAAAAAAATATAAATAACTATCCATCATATAGTCTTATATTTTAGTGTTTTAGAAAATTTCTCTAGGGATTATGTATTAATATTATTAGATCACTTTTAAATGCCTTAATCTTCATTAAGTGTTCACTGAACTACTAAATTATAATATCTGACGGACAGTGTCTTCTATTATTACCTAATTTTCTTATCTGCAAATGTTCTGGATAATATATATTGATAATAAAAGAATGGATTACATTTTTGATCTTCACAGAACCATGCAGTCCCAGTGGTGTAATATAATTTAATAGTTTCTATTTCCTCTAGTGATCCATTCATTTTTAATAAATAGTTTTGGTTTTCAGTTCCTGATTGTAGAGATTTGCACCATCACAATATAATGCAACATTAAATCAAAACCGTATGCATGACACTTTTAGGGGAACCATCCCTTTAATGGCTCAGCAAAAGCATGCTGTATTTAGAGTATATTAACAAAGAGAAAAAAAATGTAAGTTTGCTCATCTAAATCCTGCAGCATTTCTGTCCTCTCCTCATCACTACCTCCTCACCTTCACGTCCTACATTCTTAATCCACCTACTTCCCCTGGCTTCCTCTGTCCTCCCTCCTTCTTCCATTCTTCATCCCCTGCCTCCCTCTCAGGGGTTCTCAGGTTACCGAGCGTCACTGGTCCAGACAATCTAGGGATTCTTTCAACGAGCAAATTACAGGCAATTAGGAGCCCAAAGGATAACATTTAGTGTTCAGGGGAAGGCTGAAGCAAGAGAAGAGAGAGTTGGAACACCCAGGTCCTGGACAGACAGGGAAGAGGAGTGTGTTTGTGTATTTCTGTTGTAATAGGTGTATGTATGCATGTTCAAACAAACTCTTGATAACCAACTCTCCGGTCCTGCCTGAATACTTGGCAATCCAATTACTTTGTTCTCTAGAAAGCTGATTCACACAATGACACAGATGTGAAAAAAGTAAATGAAGTAAGTGAATAGTGGCAGAACATTTAAGTGAACCACAGATATATAAACCAGCATTCTTTAGGACCTCTGCAGCTTGAAACTCATACATCTCTTTTTTATATATGTGTATGTATGGGAGAGAGAGAGAAAAAGAGAGACAGAGCGAGTGTGTGTGTGCTGCCATTATGCATTTCCCATTCTGAAGCAACTATGAGAGAAGAGTGAAGAGATTAGATCTGAATTGGATGAATAAGGAGGAATGGAAAAATGTATCTCAGCATCTCTGCATGATGGGGTTTGATTTCTCCAAGTATCTCAAATGAGTCCAATTTTTACTAGGGGAGCTTTGAGCTAAATGCACATTTGGTTTGTGTTCTGTTTGAGAGAGGTTCAGAAGGTCAACTTAATCTCACTGATCACTGCTAATAAGATGAGGTTTCACCAAACAATGAAGAGAATATTAGAAAGCGACTCCAGATGGTTATTGTACTATTTATCATGTAGTGAATGGAGTTATATATCTATTAAATCTTCAAACAAGCTTTAGAGAAACTAAATCTTGACATATCTCTCATATAAACAAACTTTATGACAACTTCATGCCCTGTACTCTCTGGGCAATCACTTGACACATATGGGCACCACTCATTTGGCTTCAGAGTCTGGTATGTGTTCAACCTGCTTGTGCTGTAGCAGAATTAGCAAACGATTACAGTAAATTATCCCTCGCTGTAATGAGATGAGAAGGGAGAGAGCAAGAGAGGGTGAGTGCATGTAGGCTGGTGCACTCTACAGCTGTGAACAAACCGGGGCCTAGAAGAGCCAACATCATAATTCCAGGCCTATCGTTGTAATCACTGCTCCATCACAAAATGGATTTTGTCAGGGCACGCCAAGTCCACTAAGAGCTGTTCCAGTTAAACATTAAGCAGCTGGTCTCTCTCCGCCCCCTCCTCGCTGTTTCACACACGCGTGCACGCACACCCACACACATACAGTATGCATACACACACACACACACACGCACACACACACACACACACACACACACACACAATATGCATAAAAACACACACAAATATACCACTGGCCTTTATTTGTGTATTTGCAAGGGATAAGAATTTTTTGTAGCAGAGTGTGAGTATACCTGTGTGCATGTATGTTCGATTGTGTGCGCGTTCCAAGTGAAGCCTGGAGCTGGCTTGGATTAGCTCTGTGTCTTGTTCAATCTGACAACAGTGACGTGTGCCCCGGTGGCCTGCACTATTGCAGCGGTGTGAGCATGCGCATTTTGACTTGCATGTGTGTGTGTCTGTTTTTGCGCCTAAACTTGTGTTTGTGCTTGTACCTGCCGCCTGACTGCTGACTGGGAATGCAGGGAATGCTTCTGGCTCTGACCCCACCTTTTGTCCCATTTACCCAGCCCAAGCCAGAGGGACACTGATGGGGAGTGATGGAGGTGCTTGTAGGGGACGAAGTGGGGGTAGTGACAGTTCTGTAACACTCACCAGAGCCCGTCGTCCCATGTCTCAGAGTGGCATCGCCCACCCTCAGTGCCAGAAGGGAGAGTTTATTTTTTTAGCTCCTGCTCTCCCTAGTTCTTGCTACAGAGGACCACCGAGCATGGGTCTCTCTCTCCCACTGCTCTAAGCCTCTTCTCCCTTGGCCGGAAAGAGATTTATTGAGGGGTGGAGGGGAATGAAAGAAAAAAATGCTTGTGACCTCCACTTAAGTAGAAGTAAACACACGGCTGTGGTAGTTTAATCAAAAGTGCACGCTCTTCTCTCACTGTCAGGGCAGAGGGGTTATGGGAGTGATGTAAACAGGTTGTACTGTTAGACTTTTAAAGCAATGGATGGGAACGTGTGGATGTCAGGGCAGGGGACTTCAATTTCCTCCACCAATGGACAAAAACAGAAAAAAAGGATTAATGAATAATAATCAAATTATTTCACTTGGGACTCACTTAAAAATAACATCCACTATTTTAGAGTTTGATATGAATGCTTGAATTCGGTCTCAAAATAAACCACTTAAAATGAAACCCGTTAAGGTGCTTAGTGTTTAAGGTAAGGTCATCACTGACTACAACTAAGAGCACAACTCATCTTTTAAAACATCTCCATCTGAAATCAAATCAAATCTTCCAGGTAATAACCTACATGTGTTTCACACCATATTTATTTTACAGAAGATATCTCTACTACTTGTTTGGTTTGTTCAGGATGATACTTTCAGAAGCAAGCAGTGGGTGTATATTTATTACTGACTTTTATCATAAAGATCTTCTTTTTTTTTTTTTGGCCAATGAACTAACATCATGTTTAGAGATAACAGTTCACCTGTCTGAATTTCTCACATTATTAGCAATTAATTTCTCTCATTATATACTTGTAATGCAACAGCTGATTTGATAACACTTCACATTTTTCAGGTACATAATCAGTCAATAAATAGTTTAGACACTGCAGTGTGGTTGTAGCAGATAATTTCAAGTGCTTATTTATTCATTTATTGGTTAAAAAATTTATTTTAAATATTTGTGTGTAGGAAAAGCATGTGGACCTGTGCTTTCGGTAACTGATGAAATCCTCTTTTGCAGCAATAACTTCAACTAAATGTTTCTGGTAACTGTTTATCAGCCCTGAACATCAGCTTGGACCGATTTCAGCCCATAGCTCCTTAAACTGCTCAGCTCAGGGATGCTGGTTGGCTTCTTGCATGAACTCCCTACTGTTAAGTCCATCCACAGCATTTCTAAAGAATTAAGGTCAGGACTTTTACTCTGTCATTCCAAAACAGTAAATTTCTTCAGCTTTAATCATAGTTTGGTAGAACAGCTTGTGTTGTTGTCTTGTTGCATGATCTATCTTCTGCTGAGCTTCAGTTCCTTAAAATTTCCTTGTGGAATTTGCTTGTACAATTCATAGCTCCATCAATGACGACAGTTGCTCTGGTCCAGAGCAGGGATGGGAAGATTAACTGATATGTATCTATGCAAGAACATGCGTGGGCATGATGCAAGTGCATCTGTAGAGCAGCTGTGAATGGATACCATTTTAGATGTGTACAAATCATACAACTACACTACAGCATATCAACATAACAGTTGTATGTAACAGTCATAAGTACTTAAAAATATATGTAACCAAACAAACTGTGCTTTTAAGTGCATTAGATTGCATTACATTATGTTACAATGTGTTTGTTTACTGTGTATAAATGTTACATCAGGGTGGAAATTACTCATGGCATCATCATCATCATCATCAGTTTTTATTTTGCAGCATTAAAATCTGAAAGTTGCGCGTTAAACAGTGACACATTTCGCATGAGTACATTTAGTTTTAAGTTAATGAGTGTCATTTCTGAAATAATTAAATTGTAATATTCATATTTAAACCAAAAAAAATTACTACTAATTAAAAATTACTACTTTTTTTCTACATTTTACTACTTTAAAAAATACAGGTGCATCCTTATGCAAAAACAGAGTGGGAGTTAGACATGATAAAGGTGTTAAATGTCAGTGACTGCATCACCGTTCTTCACTGCCAGCAGTTACACAATGTTTTTCACATACTGTATCAGTGAATAAGACCAAACTCTTCTATGCTTTGCTCCTCAAAAACACGACCACTGATCCCTATCCCACCCTCTAATATATCTATTGAACATATTTCAGCTCACAAATTAGTTATAATAATAATTTTGTTTTCTCAGATCCACTTTTCTGCTGTGTTTTACACACTGACCTCCTCCTGACCTCCTTCTGTCTCCCTGTTTTTCCTCATATTCTGACATTTTCTTGGTTATGGATTCACTCAATACACGGTGCAGTGTGGACACAAAGATGTCCTGTGCATCTGACAACCATAGTGATCGTTTTACAGAACTGACTGTGGATACATACAGTACTGTAAACTACCAGCGCTAGATAAACAGGCACGTGGTCCTCTGGGGAGCTAGCGAACACAGATCCAGCCACCAACTAGCCCCCTTCACAGGGCAGTGGTTGTGTGAGGCCGGAGCCTGGCCTTCCTGTCTAGACCAGGGGAGATAGGGTTAATGAAATTCTCAATGCTGTCTGAATGTTGGTTGCGGCATCCATGTTCAACTAGTTTCTGCTGAAGCAGACCATCACAGCTTCTACCCTCCATGCTCGACCACTAACTTACACTCACTGTCACTGTGGAATTCCTCCTCCCCACAACCACGTCTCTTTTGCACTCACGCATGCGCTGTGTCTTTCCAGTGGAGAAGCAACGTTTATGAGACAGTCTTAGAATAAATGGTGGTCAGCAGTTCAGCATGTTGGCTCGTCCAGCTCTGTAAATATGGATGACTGGACCCAGCCAGAGGGAAAATGTGTCTGTCTAAAACAGCGGCGGGGCGGCTCTGCCAACACGAGCACCTGGATGGTGTTAATCAAAGCTTAACATAAACACTGCTTCAAAACGACTGCACACATATGACCAAGTGCACGTGCACATAAACTGTCTCATACATGCAAGCAGAGCACCACACACACCTGCTGATGTAATACACATTGCGCCCACGTAAAAGCATCCATTACTGCATTTTCTCTAAGAGAGCCAAAAACGAACGCAGGAGACCAAACACATCCAGCTAGCACGATATTCATAAAGGCTGTTGTGTTACCACTTACCAGTTCATTATTCAGTCTGATTTTGTCATTTTCTGTTAGTGGAGGCCATGACTGTGTGCTAATGAGCCACAGGTGTCTGGCATCAATTTATAATGACATCAAAGCTACTTTGCCCAGGTGAGTTAGCACAAGTTAAGCATGTTTACACTGAAGAGTGCATATGTCAATATTAGTAAAATTAGTTGATACTTAATTAATCCTCCATTACTGTGGCTCACCCCACATATTTGGAATGTATATAGTTTATTATTATTACTATTTATGTTAAGACAGTATGAGCAAATAATAGCACACAAAGTGTTCTGGCACTGTGTAATAAAAATAAATAAAAAAAAACAATGGGGAATTTGTACAATGAGAAATAGTTTCCTTAATCATGTTCTGTTATCTTGTAACATCCTGTTATAACAGAGACATTAATTACAGGTCCTGGGCATACATTACTATTTTTAGAACCAAGCCAATTCAAGACGATATAGCTTTGCTCCTCTAAGAATACACTGTCTCCAAAAACATTTTATATCTTTACTAACTGTCCTTTCAATCCTGTTTTTTGCAATTATTTACTCCTCCACGTAGCCAGCTTCTGATGCAAAGCTACAGTACTATTAGCTGGTAGCTCTCTACACGCAAAAGAAAGCTGCCTGTTCAGTCTTAGGTTGCAGGTTCCGCCCCCATCTGGTGCGTGGCTGCAGCAGGGTTTGACTCTCTTCTGTGTTCATTTAAAATGAGAACTTACGCTTGGGCCCCATACGGCCGATATGCAGGTCACACACCGTCTTACTGGGATAACAGCACCAGGTCTGTATGTAACCCAGAAACATAAAATGAACTACGACAGCTGAAACACTTCTTGTACCATATTAAACTTTTCAAAAATTTGTAAAAATGTTTGTTATTGCAGATAAAATATCTTACTTGTATATTTGTTCACAGTTATTAAAAACAATTATAGCTGCAACTGTACTAGTATAATTAGAAAATGAAAAAATATAAATCAACAAATAAAGTACAAATAAATATTTGACCACATTTCGTCTTAAATAGTCATCACTGTATTACAACACATATTGTCCATATGTAGTACGGCTACCTGTTCTGAGTTGACATTCCTCTTGTCTGTACTATGAGGTTTTACATTGAGCTTACTCCTACACATACTTTAAGCCACACACAAATAAAGGGGGACCGATTTTACTAAAGTATGTTCGCTACAAACTGATTTGCTCATCATAGAATTTTAAATCTGTCTCGTGGCATTTGGCCATCCCAGTATTTATTTCACTGGGACATGGACCTGGCCGTAATGGATCACCCTCGCTGTCACTTAAGATACAGTCAGTTCTATAATAAGTAAACACATGCTGTCACACATGAGCCCATAAGCCAAATCTCTCCAGCCTCTCCAGCGGAGGGGGCCCTTGGTCTAGCATCTATACCCAAGCTGTGTCTGTGTTTATCGGGCAAACAGAAGTACATGGCTGGCCTGTCCGCTGACAACGACCATGCTTTATTGCCCACTGTCTGGGCTGAGATAAACACAGTCAGCATGCCACGAGAATGTTGGGTGTAAGTGTGTGTATATGAGTGTGTGCTCATCAGTCAGAAGCGAAAGATGTATTATCTGTTTAAACTCCCTGGCCACACAGCAGGCCTGCTGCCTATTTAATTTCATCTTACACAATCTGGCCTTCTTTTCATATCTGCAATACTTAACATTTTTTTAAAGTTTGACTTTAAATTTCCATTGCTATATCAAGTACCCAGACTTTAGTAATACTACAGTGCGGTTGCACTAGACAATACACTAGACTAGACTTAGGAGATTTGACAAAATCACAATAATATTACAAGTTCTGCTGTATTTTAGACATGCTGATATTGGTCAAAAGACAACTGTATGACAGTTTGGAACAAAATTATAAACATGTGCTTTTCTCTCCTGCCTGTCAAGTTGATCTGTATTGCAATGTCGTACATTTCCCATCAGACTTACCATATGACATTTTCTGAAATGTTTGCTTTCCCTCCGGTGTAATATACCCACAATCTGGCAACCACAGTGTCCAAGCCTCAACCACAACAGACCAGATCTTGGTTTTCACGACTGGATCTGGTTTTACTACATGATGATGTTTGAAAAAAGACCAATCAGTACTCTGCAATGTATACTAATGTACCAATGAATACTATATTGAAAGTAAATGTGGATATGTTTTTGTGTATAAAAAGTATCTGTCCTACAAAATATCCCCTCTACGAGAATGATTTCCTACAGTGTTAGATAGATTATTTATGATGAATTAATATGAAAACAGTATTTAATGACTCTAAGTTAAACTACTTTAGTTGTATGGCTGGTTTTATTTAAACCATTATGAAATATTACCTTATTTTTTACGGAATCATATGTTTGTTCATTTAAGCCTTAGAGTTAATTTCATATCTGTAGCTGTCACATACTGTAAATGAGGAAAAAGTAGTATAAAATGGAAATTTCTTATTTTTTACAATTTAAGGTTTGGGTTTAGTTCTACTTTATGTACATATGATGTTCTTTGTGCATTATAGGGACTATATTTTATACAATTTTACAAAGAATGTGGAATGAACCTATGACCTTTACTTTATGGGAGGCACTGTAGTGGCCTCACTTCTTCTGTGGAACCAGCTGGAGTCTCTTCACTCCGAGCCCATTACAACTCTGAACATCCAGCTGTGTCTCTGTCAGACAACAGGCCTGACCTACAACACATAACCAGCTCCTCCTGCTGCACTTCTCACATGAAACTCAAACACTCAGGAAGAGTGGTAGTAAACTAGGATCAACAAGTCAGTGTGTCTGCTCACTTCTATTAGCAAATAAGGGGAGTTTTTCCTCTCCACTGTTGCCTAGTGCTTGCTCAAGGGGGATTTGTTGGGTTTTCTGTATTTTTTAGTTGTATTGTAAGGTTTTAAACCTTACATTGTAAAGTGCCTTGAGATGACTTTTGTTGTAAATTAGCGCTATATAAATAAACTTAAATTTAATTGAATTGAAATACACACACGCACGTGCAGACACACACACTTAGCGACCTGTGTGGTTGTGAGGCCCCAGATCTACCCTGTGCACTCACACTTTGATTAACCCTAAGAGTGTTTGGTCATTAGAGCCTGATCCGCAGAAATCAAACCAATATGTGAACTCTGTGATTAGTGTCAAAATTACTACAACGCTTTTCACTCAGAAAACAGAACTTGGTGCATTCCAGTCTTGCTCTCCATATCTCTGGTATGAAATACAAATACTCTACGATGAGGGAGAGAAGCACAGGAGAAAGCTGCAGGGTGGGGGTTATCGAGCAGCTACATTTTTTCCATGTCAATTCAGAGAACATGTCACCCTGGCACTCTCTACGTCTCTCTCTCTCTCTCTCCTTTTCTCTCTTTCTCAATGTCTCTCTTTCTCCTACACAAACACAATCAGTTATGAAAATATTTCTCCTTCGTCAAATGTCCAGGGGCTACCAAGGAAACACAATTCTCCTCAGTGCAAGGCAGATCAGAGGAGAGGTCTGCACTCTACCTGACAGATTTCTCTGAAATCCACTGGCTGTCTTTCACCTGTAAAGGCAGCTGCTCTGCACAAACACAAGCCAATAACACCAGAGGGCGAAGGGCAGCAATACAACAGAAGCTTTCTCCCAGTGCAGACAGAGCCCCCCCAACTCTGAACACTAGCCAAAGACATAAATACCTCCTTTAACCGAAAAACTAAAAAGCCAAGGACAGGAAAATGGGAGAGACAGTAGTGTTACAGTACAATGACAGGGGCGATGGAAGAATGGGGAGGTAACAGGAACGGCTTTTACCACACTGCGTGGTCGATGACAACACAGGCGGTACAATGGTATAGTGGGGATGTGTATTTACACTAGGGGTGATTTTTCTTCTCTGTCCTCATCCGTGATTCAGTGGCAATGTGCTCACTGGAAACTGCAAAGAGGTCACTTTCCATTTTATTCTGACTGGACATGTGTAGAAGTGTAACACATATCGCTTTAGAGGAGTTTTCTGACCTTGGGTTGAATAGTTAACAAGTAACTGTCCCCCTGGAGACAGGACTTTCTTGTGTAGCATAATAATCTAAATTGCAGAGTCATAATTGAGATATGATATCATGTATCTCTCTCAGGGCTGCATGAAGGCAGGGGCCAGACAGGAAGTTAGCGATAGGAACAAATTGTTAAGAGGAAGGAAATGTTTAAGTCCAGAGGCATGATAGCTGCTGATTCTGCCATAACACACCTCTTAGGACAATTTAAGACACTATTGAAGTTGCGCAAACAGTGCTACCACTTTGCATTATGGTACTTTTCAGGGAAAACAATATCAGCTGGCGCTTGTCATATCCAAATGTATACAAAAACTATTTACATTTACTGTTCAGTATTGCTTCACTGTAATTTCCTGTAATTGCTATTCATCCCAATCGTGTCAATCAGCATGTAGGACCAAAGTGGCACCCTGGCGTTTGGCTCTATGCTTAATTTACACTCTCATTTAGGCAACGTTGGAACAATGAATTGGACACTTCACATGGGTTAGATGACAACACTACAGCACTTCACACATTACTGAAGTGACCTCTGTGACCCCTGTGGCAGTCTATATCCTCACATTTGATGTTAATTG